>CASCJU010000103.1:15000-73491 GCA_949152495.1 Lasius fuliginosus | reverse complement strand
TTCTCGTGTCCAACTGCACAGGCCGCTAATTCTCTTGTCCAACTGCACAGGCCGCGCATTCTCGTGTCCAACTGCACAGGCCATGCATTTTCGTGTCCAACTGCACAGGCCGTGCATTCTCGCGTTCAAAAGCACAGGACGCGCATTCTCGTGTCCAAATGCACAGACCGCCCATTCTCGTTTCCAACTGCACAGGAGTGCATTCTCGTGTCCAACTGCACAGGCCGCTAATTCTCTTGTCCAACTGCACAGGCCGCGCATTCTCTTGTCCAACTGCACATGCCGCGCATTCACGTGTCCAACTGCACAGGTCGCGCATGCTCGTGTCCAACTGTCATTTCGCAAAATCTGTACGCACATTCACAGAGCACGTTAAAAACCACGAAACATTCGTTCGGAACGGTTAATCGTAACTATCACCGTTTCGGTACAAAAAGCGACAAACCGGCTCGGGCGGTACCTCCGACGATTCCGGCGGTACCTCCGGCCGACTATCGGTCGAAAATTTTCAAAGTCCCACGGCTCCGGGCGGCACCTCCGAAACGTTTCCGAGCGATTTGCGTCTAAGCGATGAGCGATACGGTGAAATGCTTCGAACGAATGTTTCATGATTTTCGACGGGCTATACGACCCCGTTATCAGATTTACGGTAAATGACGCATTTCTCGAAATTTCCGTTTCCGACGCATATTTTTTCATCATTTCGCAAAATCTGTACGCACATTCACAGAGCACGTTAAAAACCACGAAACATTCGTTCGGAACGGTTAATCGTAACTATCACCGTTTCGGTACAAAAAGCGACAAACCGGCTCGGGCGGTACCTCCGACGATTCGGGCGGTACCTCCGGCCGACTATCGGTCGAAAATTTTCAAAGTCCCACGGCTCCGGGCGGCACCTCCGAAACGTTTCCGAGCGATTTGCGTCTAAGCGATGAGCGATACGGTGAAATGCTTCGAACGAATGTTTCATGATTTTCGACGGGCTATACGACCCCGTTATCAGATTTACGGTAAATGACGCATTTCTCGAAATTTCCGTTTCCGACGCATATTTTTTCATCATTTCGCAAAATCTGTACGCACATTCACAGAGCACGTTAAAAACCACGAAACATTCGTTCGGAACGGTTAATCGTAACTATCACCGTTTCGGTACAAAAAGCGACAAACCGGCTCGGGCGGTACCTCCGGCCGACTATCGGTCGAAAATTTTCAAAGTCCCACGGCTCCGGGCGGCACCTCCGAAACGTTTCCGAGCGATTTGCGTCTAAGCGATGAGCGATACGGTGAAATGCTTCGAACGAATGTTTCATGATTTTCGACGGGCTATACGACCCCGTTATCAGATTTACGGTAAATGACGCATTTCTCGAAATTTCCGTTTCCGACGCATATTTTTTCATCATTTCGCAAAATCTGTACGCACATTCACAGAGCACGTTAAAAACCACGAAACATTCGTTCGGAACGGTTAATCGTAACTATCACCGTTTCGGTACAAAAAGCGACAAACCGGCTCGGGCGGTACCTCCGACGATTCGGGCGGTACCTCCGGCCGACTATCGGTCGAAAATTTTCAAAGTCCCACGGCTCCGGGCGGCACCTCCGAAACGTTTCCGAGCGATTTGCGTCTAAGCGATGAGCGATACGGTGAAATGCTTCGAACGAATGTTTCATGATTTTCGACGGGCTATACGACCCCGTTATCAGATTTACGGTAAATGACGCATTTCTCGAAATTTCCGTTTCCGACGCATATTTTTTCATCATTTCGCAAAATCTGTACGCACATTCACAGAGCACGTTAAAAACCACGAAACATTCGTTCGGAACGGTTAATCGTAACTATCACCGTTTCGGTACAAAAAGCGACAAACCGGCTCGGGCGGTACCTCCGACGATTCGGGCGGTACCTCCGGCCGACTATCGGTCGAAAATTTTCAAAGTCCCACGGCTCCGGGCGGCACCTCCGAAACGTTTCCGAGCGATTTGCGTCTAAGCGATGAGCGATACGGTGAAATGCTTCGAACGAATGTTTCATGATTTTCGACGGGCTATACGACCCCGTTATCAGATTTACGGTAAATGACGCATTTCTCGAAATTTCCGTTTCCGACGCATATTTTTTCATCATTTCGCAAAATCTGTACGCACATTCACAGAGCACGTTAAAAACCACGAAACATTCGTTCGGAACGGTTAATCGTAACTATCACCGTTTCGGTACAAAAAGCGACAAACCGGCTCGGGCGGTACCTCCGACGATTCGGGCGGTACCTCCGGCCGACTATCGGTCGAAAATTTTCAAAGTCCCACGGCTCCGGGCGGCACCTCCGAAACGTTTCCGAGCGATTTGCGTCTAAGCGATGAGCGATACGGTGAAATGCTTCGAACGAATGTTTCATGATTTTCGACGGGCTATACGACCCCGTTATCAGATTTACGGTAAATGACGCATTTCTCGAAATTTCCGTTTCCGACGCATATTTTTTCATCATTTCGCAAAATCTGTACGCACATTCACAGAGCACGTTAAAAACCACGAAACATTCGTTCGGAACGGTTAATCGTAACTATCACCGTTTCGGTACAAAAAGCGACAAACCGGCTCGGGCGGTACCTCCGACGATTCGGGCGGTACCTCCGGCCGACTATCGGTCGAAAATTTTCAAAGTCCCACGGCTCCGGGCGGCACCTCCGAAACGTTTCCGAGCGATTTGCGTCTAAGCGATGAGCGATACGGTGAAATGCTTCGAACGAATGTTTCATGATTTTCGACGGGCTATACGACCCCGTTATCAGATTTACGGTAAATGACGCATTTCTCGAAATTTCCGTTTCCGACGCATATTTTTTCATCATTTCGCAAAATCTGTACGCACATTCACAGAGCACGTTAAAAACCACGAAACATTCGTTCGGAACGGTTAATCGTAACTATCACCGTTTCGGTACAAAAAGCGACAAACCGGCTCGGGCGGTACCTCCGACGATTCGGGCGGTACCTCCGGCCGACTATCGGTCGAAAATTTTCAAAGTCCCACGGCTCCGGGCGGCACCTCCGAAACGTTTCCGAGCGATTTGCGTCTAAGCGATGAGCGATACGGTGAAATGCTTCGAACGAATGTTTCATGATTTTCGACGGGCTATACGACCCCGTTATCAGATTTACGGTAAATGACGCATTTCTCGAAATTTCCGTTTCCGACGCATATTTTTTCATCATTTCGCAAAATCTGTACGCACATTCACAGAGCACGTTAAAAACCACGAAACATTCGTTCGGAACGGTTAATCGTAACTATCACCGTTTCGGTACAAAAAGCGACAAACCGGCTCGGGAGGTACCTCCGGCCGACTATCGGTCGAAAATTTTCAAAGTCCCACGGCTCCGGGCGGCACCTCCGAAACGTTTCCGAGCGATTTGCGTCTAAGCGATGAGCGATACGGTGAAATGCTTCGAACGAATGTTTCATGATTTTCGACGGGCTATACGACCCCGTTATCAGATTTACGGTAAATGACGCATTTCTCGAAATTTCCGTTTCCGACGCATATTTTTTCATCATTTCGCAAAATCTGTACGCACATTCACAGAGCACGTTAAAAACCACGAAACATTCGTTCGGAACGGTTAATCGTAACTATCACCGTTTCGGTACAAAAAGCGACAAACCGGCTCGGGCGGTACCTCCGGCCGACTATCGGTCGAAAATTTTCAAAGTCCCACGGCTCCGGGCGGCACCTCCGAAACGTTTCCGAGCGATTTGCGTCTAAGCGATGAGCGATACGGTGAAATGCTTCGAACGAATGTTTCATGATTTTCGACGGGCTATACGACCCCGTTATCAGATTTACGGTAAATGACGCATTTCTCGAAATTTCCGTTTCCGACGCATATTTTTTCATCATTTCGCAAAATCTGTACGCACATTCACAGAGCACGTTAAAAACCACGAAACATTCGTTCGGAACGGTTAATCGTAACTATCACCGTTTCGGTACAAAAAGCGACAAACCGGCTCGGGCGGTACCTCCGGCCGACTATCGGTCGAAAATTTTCAAAGTCCCACGGCTCCGGGCGGCACCTCCGAAACGTTTCCGAGCGATTTGCGTCTAAGCGATGAGCGATACGGTGAAATGCTTCGAACGAATGTTTCATGATTTTCGACGGGCTATACGACCCCGTTATCAGATTTACGGTAAATGACGCATTTCTCGAAATTTCCGTTTCCGACGCATATTTTTTCATCATTTCGCAAAATCTGTACGCACATTCACAGAGCACGTTAAAAACCACGAAACATTCGTTCGGAACGGTTAATCGTAACTATCACCGTTTCGGTACAAAAAGCGACAAACCGGCTCGGGCGGTACCTCCGACGATTCGGGCGGTACCTCCGGCCGACTATCGGTCGAAAATTTTCAAAGTCCCACGGCTCCGGGCGGCACCTCCGAAACGTTTCCGAGCGATTTGCGTCTAAGCGATGAGCGATACGGTGAAATGCTTCGAACGAATGTTTCATGATTTTCGACGGGCTATACGACCCCGTTATCAGATTTACGGTAAATGACGCATTTCTCGAAATTTCCGTTTCCGACGCATATTTTTTCATCATTTCGCAAAATCTGTACGCACATTCACAGAGCACGTTAAAAACCACGAAACATTCGTTCGGAACGGTTAATCGTAACTATCACCGTTTCGGTACAAAAAGCGACAAACCGGCTCGGGCGGTACCTCCGACGATTCGGGCGGTACCTCCGGCCGACTATCGGTCGAAAATTTTCAAAGTCCCACGGCTCCGGGCGGCACCTCCGAAACGTTTCCGAGCGATTTGCGTCTAAGCGATGAGCGATACGGTGAAATGCTTCGAACGAATGTTTCATGATTTTCGACGGGCTATACGACCCCGTTATCAGATTTACGGTAAATGACGCATTTCTCGAAATTTCCGTTTCCGACGCATATTTTTTCATCATTTCGCAAAATCTGTACGCACATTCACAGAGCACGTTAAAAACCACGAAACATTCGTTCGGAACGGTTAATCGTAACTATCACCGTTTCGGTACAAAAAGCGACAAACCGGCTCGGGCGGTACCTCCGACGATTCGGGCGGTACCTCCGGCCGACTATCGGTCGAAAATTTTCAAAGTCCCACGGCTCCGGGCGGCACCTCCGAAACGTTTCCGAGCGATTTGCGTCTAAGCGATGAGCGATACGGTGAAATGCTTCGAACGAATGTTTCATGATTTTCGACGGGCTATACGACCCCGTTATCAGATTTACGGTAAATGACGCATTTCTCGAAATTTCCGTTTCCGACGCATATTTTTTCATCATTTCGCAAAATCTGTACGCACATTCACAGAGCACGTTAAAAACCACGAAACATTCGTTCGGAACGGTTAATCGTAACTATCACCGTTTCGGTACAAAAAGCGACAAACCGGCTCGGGCGGTACCTCCGGCCGACTATCGGTCGAAAATTTTCAAAGTCCCACGGCTCCGGGCGGCACCTCCGAAACGTTTCCGAGCGATTTGCGTCTAAGCGATGAGCGATACGGTGAAATGCTTCGAACGAATGTTTCATGATTTTCGACGGGCTATACGACCCCGTTATCAGATTTACGGTAAATGACGCATTTCTCGAAATTTCCGTTTCCGACGCATATTTTTTCATCATTTCGCAAAATCTGTACGCACATTCACAGAGCACGTTAAAAACCACGAAACATTCGTTCGGAACGGTTAATCGTAACTATCACCGTTTCGGTACAAAAAGCGACAAACCGGCTCGGGCGGTACCTCCGGCCGACTATCGGTCGAAAATTTTCAAAGTCCCACGGCTCCGGGCGGCACCTCCGAAACGTTTCCGAGCGATTTGCGTCTAAGCGATGAGCGATACGGTGAAATGCTTCGAACGAATGTTTCATGATTTTCGACGGGCTATACGACCCCGTTATCAGATTTACGGTAAATGACGCATTTCTCGAAATTTCCGTTTCCGACGCATATTTTTTCATCATTTCGCAAAATCTGTACGCACATTCACAGAGCACGTTAAAAACCACGAAACATTCGTTCGGAACGGTTAATCGTAACTATCACCGTTTCGGTACAAAAAGCGACAAACCGGCTCGGGCGGTACCTCCGGCCGACTATCGGTCGAAAATTTTCAAAGTCCCACGGCTCCGGGCGGCACCTCCGAAACGTTTCCGAGCGATTTGCGTCTAAGCGATGAGCGATACGGTGAAATGCTTCGAACGAATGTTTCATGATTTTCGACGGGCTATACGACCCCGTTATCAGATTTACGGTAAATGACGCATTTCTCGAAATTTCCGTTTCCGACGCATATTTTTTCATCATTTCGCAAAATCTGTACGCACATTCACAGAGCACGTTAAAAACCACGAAACATTCGTTCGGAACGGTTAATCGTAACTATCACCGTTTCGGTACAAAAAGCGACAAACCGGCTCGGGCGGTACCTCCGACGATTCGGGCGGTACCTCCGGCCGACTATCGGTCGAAAATTTTCAAAGTCCCACGGCTCCGGGCGGCACCTCCGAAACGTTTCCGAGCGATTTGCGTCTAAGCGATGAGCGATACGGTGAAATGCTTCGAACGAATGTTTCATGATTTTCGACGGGCTATACGACCCCGTTATCAGATTTACGGTAAATGACGCATTTCTCGAAATTTCCGTTTCCGACGCATATTTTTTCATCATTTCGCAAAATCTGTACGCACATTCACAGAGCACGTTAAAAACCACGAAACATTCGTTCGGAACGGTTAATCGTAACTATCACCGTTTCGGTACAAAAAGCGACAAACCGGCTCGGGCGGTACCTCCGACGATTCGGGCGGTACCTCCGGCCGACTATCGGTCGAAAATTTTCAAAGTCCCACGGCTCCGGGCGGCACCTCCGAAACGTTTCCGAGCGATTTGCGTCTAAGCGATGAGCGATACGGTGAAATGCTTCGAACGAATGTTTCATGATTTTCGACGGGCTATACGACCCCGTTATCAGATTTACGGTAAATGACGCATTTCTCGAAATTTCCGTTTCCGACGCATATTTTTTCATCATTTCGCAAAATCTGTACGCACATTCACAGAGCACGTTAAGAACCACGAAACATTCGTTCGGAACGGTTAATCGTAACTATCACCGTTTCGGTACAAAAAGCGACAAACCGGCTCGGGCGGTACCTCCGGCCGACTATCGGTCGAAAATTTTCAAAGTCCCACGGCTCCGGGCGGCACCTCCGAAACGTTTCCGAGCGATTTGCGTCTAAGCGATGAGCGATACGGTGAAATGCTTCGAACGAATGTTTCATGATTTTCGACGGGCTATACGACCCCGTTATCAGATTTACGGTAAATGACGCATTTCTCGAAATTTCCGTTTCCGACGCATATTTTTTCATCATTTCGCAAAATCTGTACGCACATTCACAGAGCACGTTAAAAACCACGAAACATTCGTTCGGAACGGTTAATCGTAACTATCACCGTTTCGGTACAAAAAGCGACAAACCGGCTCGGGCGGTACCTCCGACGATTCGGGCGGTACCTCCGGCCGACTATCGGTCGAAAATTTTCAAAGTCCCACGGCTCCGGGCGGCACCTCCGAAACGTTTCCGAGCGATTTGCGTCTAAGCGATGAGCGATACGGTGAAATGCTTCGAACGAATGTTTCATGATTTTCGACGGGCTATACGACCCCGTTATCAGATTTACGGTAAATGACGCATTTCTCGAAATTTCCGTTTCCGACGCATATTTTTTCATCATTTCGCAAAATCTGTACGCACATTCACAGAGCACGTTAAAAACCACGAAACATTCGTTCGGAACGGTTAATCGTAACTATCACCGTTTCGGTACAAAAAGCGACAAACCGGCTCGGGCGGTACCTCCGACGATTCGGGCGGTACCTCCGGCCGACTATCGGTCGAAAATTTTCAAAGTCCCACGGCTCCGGGCGGCACCTCCGAAACGTTTCCGAGCGATTTGCGTCTAAGCGATGAGCGATACGGTGAAATGCTTCGAACGAATGTTTCATGATTTTCGACGGGCTATACGACCCCGTTATCAGATTTACGGTAAATGACGCATTTCTCGAAATTTCCGTTTCCGACGCATATTTTTTCATCATTTCGCAAAATCTGTACGCACATTCACAGAGCACGTTAAAAACCACGAAACATTCGTTCGGAACGGTTAATCGTAACTATCACCGTTTCGGTACAAAAAGCGACAAACCGGCTCGGGCGGTACCTCCGACGATTCGGGCGGTACCTCCGGCCGACTATCGGTCGAAAATTTTCAAAGTCCCACGGCTCCGGGCGGCACCTCCGAAACGTTTCCGAGCGATTTGCGTCTAAGCGATGAGCGATACGGTGAAATGCTTCGAACGAATGTTTCATGATTTTCGACGGGCTATACGACCCCGTTATCAGATTTACGGTAAATGACGCATTTCTCGAAATTTCCGTTTCCGACGCATATTTTTTCATCATTTCGCAAAATCTGTACGCACATTCACAGAGCACGTTAAAAACCACGAAACATTCGTTCGGAACGGTTAATCGTAACTATCACCGTTTCGGTACAAAAAGCGACAAACCGGCTCGGGCGGTACCTCCGACGATTCGGGCGGTACCTCCGGCCGACTATCGGTCGAAAATTTTCAAAGTCCCACGGCTCCGGGCGGCACCTCCGAAACGTTTCCGAGCGATTTGCGTCTAAGCGATGAGCGATACGGTGAAATGCTTCGAACGAATGTTTCATGATTTTCGACGGGCTATACGACCCCGTTATCAGATTTACGGTAAATGACGCATTTCTCGAAATTTCCGTTTCCGACGCATATTTTTTCATCATTTCGCAAAATCTGTACGCACATTCACAGAGCACGTTAAAAACCACGAAACATTCGTTCGGAACGGTTAATCGTAACTATCACCGTTTCGGTACAAAAAGCGACAAACCGGCTCGGGCGGTACCTCCGACGATTCGGGCGGTACCTCCGGCCGACTATCGGTCGAAAATTTTCAAAGTCCCACGGCTCCGGGCGGCACCTCCGAAACGTTTCCGAGCGATTTGCGTCTAAGCGATGAGCGATACGGTGAAATGCTTCGAACGAATGTTTCATGATTTTCGACGGGCTATACGACCCCGTTATCAGATTTACGGTAAATGACGCATTTCTCGAAATTTCCGTTTCCGACGCATATTTTTTCATCATTTCGCAAAATCTGTACGCACATTCACAGAGCACGTTAAAAACCACGAAACATTCGTTCGGAACGGTTAATCGTAACTATCACCGTTTCGGTACAAAAAGCGACAAACCGGCTCGGGCGGTACCTCCGACGATTCGGGCGGTACCTCCGGCCGACTATCGGTCGAAAATTTTCAAAGTCCCACGGCTCCGGGCGGCACCTCCGAAACGTTTCCGAGCGATTTGCGTCTAAGCGATGAGCGATACGGTGAAATGCTTCGAACGAATGTTTCATGATTTTCGACGGGCTATACGACCCCGTTATCAGATTTACGGTAAATGACGCATTTCTCGAAATTTCCGTTTCCGACGCATATTTTTTCATCATTTCGCAAAATCTGTACGCACATTCACAGAGCACGTTAAAAACCACGAAACATTCGTTCGGAACGGTTAATCGTAACTATCACCGTTTCGGTACAAAAAGCGACAAACCGGCTCGGGCGGTACCTCCGACGATTCGGGCGGTACCTCCGGCCGACTATCGGTCGAAAATTTTCAAAGTCCCACGGCTCCGGGCGGCACCTCCGAAACGTTTCCGAGCGATTTGCGTCTAAGCGATGAGCGATACGGTGAAATGCTTCGAACGAATGTTTCATGATTTTCGACGGGCTATACGACCCCGTTATCAGATTTACGGTAAATGACGCATTTCTCGAAATTTCCGTTTCCGACGCATATTTTTTCATCATTTCGCAAAATCTGTACGCACATTCACAGAGCACGTTAAAAACCACGAAACATTCGTTCGGAACGGTTAATCGTAACTATCACCGTTTCGGTACAAAAAGCGACAAACCGGCTCGGGCGGTACCTCCGACGATTCGGGCGGTACCTCCGGCCGACTATCGGTCGAAAATTTTCAAAGTCCCACGGCTCCGGGCGGCACCTCCGAAACGTTTCCGAGCGATTTGCGTCTAAGCGATGAGCGATACGGTGAAATGCTTCGAACGAATGTTTCATGATTTTCGACGGGCTATACGACCCCGTTATCAGATTTACGGTAAATGACGCATTTCTCGAAATTTCCGTTTCCGACGCATATTTTTTCATCATTTCGCAAAATCTGTACGCACATTCACAGAGCACGTTAAAAACCACGAAACATTCGTTCGGAACGGTTAATCGTAACTATCACCGTTTCGGTACAAAAAGCGACAAACCGGCTCGGGCGGTACCTCCGACGATTCGGGCGGTACCTCCGGCCGACTATCGGTCGAAAATTTTCAAAGTCCCACGGCTCCGGGCGGCACCTCCGAAACGTTTCCGAGCGATTTGCGTCTAAGCGATGAGCGATACGGTGAAATGCTTCGAACGAATGTTTCATGATTTTCGACGGGCTATACGACCCCGTTATCAGATTTACGGTAAATGACGCATTTCTCGAAATTTCCGTTTCCGACGCATATTTTTTCATCATTTCGCAAAATCTGTACGCACATTCACAGAGCACGTTCGGAACGGTTAATCGTAACTATCACCGTTTCGGTACAAAAAGCGACAAACCGGCTCGGGCGGTACCTCCGACGATTCGGGCGGTACCTCCGGCCGACTATCGGTCGAAAATTTTCAAAGTCCCACGGCTCCGGGCGGCACCTCCGAAACGTTTCCGAGCGATTTGCGTCTAAGCGATGAGCGATACGGTGAAATGCTTCGAACGAATGTTTCATGATTTTCGACGGGCTATACGACCCCGTTATCAGATTTACGGTAAATGACGCATTTCTCGAAATTTCCGTTTCCGACGCATATTTTTTCATCATTTCGCAAAATCTGTACGCACATTCACAGAGCACGTTAAAAACCACGAAACATTCGTTCGGAACGGTTAATCGTAACTATCACCGTTTCGGTACAAAAAGCGACAAACCGGCTCGGGCGGTACCTCCGACGATTCGGGCGGTACCTCCGGCCGACTATCGGTCGAAAATTTTCAAAGTCCCACGGCTCCGGGCGGCACCTCCGAAACGTTTCCGAGCGATTTGCGTCTAAGCGATGAGCGATACGGTGAAATGCTTCGAACGAATGTTTCATGATTTTCGACGGGCTATACGACCCCGTTATCAGATTTACGGTAAATGACGCATTTCTCGAAATTTCCGTTTCCGACGCATATTTTTTCATCATTTCGCAAAATCTGTACGCACATTCACAGAGCACGTTAAAAACCACGAAACATTCGTTCGGAACGGTTAATCGTAACTATCACCGTTTCGGTACAAAAAGCGACAAACCGGCTCGGGCGGTACCTCCGACGATTCGGGCGGTACCTCCGGCCGACTATCGGTCGAAAATTTTCAAAGTCCCACGGCTCCGGGCGGCACCTCCGAAACGTTTCCGAGCGATTTGCGTCTAAGCGATGAGCGATACGGTGAAATGCTTCGAACGAATGTTTCATGATTTTCGACGGGCTATACGACCCCGTTATCAGATTTACGGTAAATGACGCATTTCTCGAAATTTCCGTTTCCGACGCATATTTTTTCATCATTTCGCAAAATCTGTACGCACATTCACAGAGCACGTTAAAAACCACGAAACATTCGTTCGGAACGGTTAATCGTAACTATCACCGTTTCGGTACAAAAAGCGACAAACCGGCTCGGGCGGTACCTCCGGCCGACTATCGGTCGAAAATTTTCAAAGTCCCACGGCTCCGGGCGGCACCTCCGAAACGTTTCCGAGCGATTTGCGTCTAAGCGATGAGCGATACGGTGAAATGCTTCGAACGAATGTTTCATGATTTTCGACGGGCTATACGACCCCGTTATCAGATTTACGGTAAATGACGCATTTCTCGAAATTTCCGTTTCCGACGCATATTTTTTCATCATTTCGCAAAATCTGTACGCACATTCACAGAGCACGTTAAAAACCACGAAACATTCGTTCGGAACGGTTAATCGTAACTATCACCGTTTCGGTACAAAAAGCGACAAACCGGCTCGGGCGGTACCTCCGACGATTCGGGCGGTACCTCCGGCCGACTATCGGTCGAAAATTTTCAAAGTCCCACGGCTCCGGGCGGCACCTCCGAAACGTTTCCGAACGATTTGCGTCTAAGCGATGAGCGATACGGTGAAATGCTTCGAACGAATGTTTCATGATTTTCGACGGGCTATACGACCCCGTTATCAGATTTACGGTAAATGACGCATTTCTCGAAATTTCCGTTTCCGACGCATATTTTTTCATCATTTCGCAAAATCTGTACGCACATTCACAGAGCACGTTAAAAACCACGAAACATTCGTTCGGAACGGTTAATCGTAACTATCACCGTTTCGGTACAAAAAGCGACAAACCGGCTCGGGCGGTACCTCCGACGATTCGGGCGATACCTCCGGCCGACTATCGGTCGAAAATTTTCAAAGTCCCACGGCTCCGGGCGGCACCTCCGAAACGTTTCCGAGCGATTTGCGTCTAAGCGATGAGCGATACGGTGAAATGCTTCGAACGAATGTTTCATGATTTTCGACGGGCTATACGACCCCGTTATCAGATTTACGGTAAATGACGCATTTCTCGAAATTTCCGTTTCCGACGCATATTTTTTCATCATTTCGCAAAATCTGTACGCACATTCACAGAGCACGTTAAAAACCACGAAACATTCGTTCGGAACGGTTAATCGTAACTATCACCGTTTCGGTACAAAAAGCGACAAAACGGCTCGGGCGGTACCTCCGACGATTCCGGCGGTACCTCCGGCCGACTATCGGTCGAAAATTTTCAAAGTCCCACGGCTCCGGGCGGCACCTCCGAAACGTTTCCGAGCGATTTGCGTCTAAGCGATGAGCGATACGGTGAAATGCTTCGAACGAATGTTTCATGATTTTCGACGGGCTATACGACCCCGTTATCAGATTTACGGTAAATGACGCATTTCTCGAAATTTCCGTTTCCGACGCATATTTTTTCATCATTTCGCAAAATCTGTACGCACATTCACAGAGCACGTTAAAAACCACGAAACATTCGTTCGGAACGGTTAATCGTAACTATCACCGTTTCGGTACAAAAAGCGACAAACCGGCTCGGGCGGTACCTCCGACGATTCGGGCGGTACCTCCGGCCGACTATCGGTCGAAAATTTTCAAAGTCCCACGGCTCCGGGCGGCACCTCCGAAACGTTTCCGAGCGATTTGCGTCTAAGCGATGAGCGATACGGTGAAATGCTTCGAACGAATGTTTCATGATTTTCGACGGGCTATACGACCCCGTTATCAGATTTACGGTAAATGACGCATTTCTCGAAATTTCCGTTTCCGACGCATATTTTTTCATCATTTCGCAAAATCTGTACGCACATTCACAGAGCACGTTAAAAACCACGAAACATTCGTTCGGAACGGTTAATCGTAACTATCACCGTTTCGGTACAAAAAGCGACAAACCGGCTCGGGCGGTACCTCCGGCCGACTATCGGTCGAAAATTTTCAAAGTCCCACGGCTCCGGGCGGCACCTCCGAAACGTTTCCGAGCGATTTGCGTCTAAGCGATGAGCGATACGGTGAAATGCTTCGAACGAATGTTTCATGATTTTCGACGGGCTATACGACCCCGTTATCAGATTTACGGTAAATGACGCATTTCTCGAAATTTCCGTTTCCGACGCATATTTTTTCATCATTTCGCAAAATCTGTACGCACATTCACAGAGCACGTTAAAAACCACGAAACATTCGTTCGGAACGGTTAATCGTAACTATCACCGTTTCGGTACAAAAAGCGACAAACCGGCTCGGGCGGTACCTCCGACGATTCGGGCGGTACCTCCGGCCGACTATCGGTCGAAAATTTTCAAAGTCCCACGGCTCCGGGCGGCACCTCCGAAACGTTTCCGAGCGATTTGCGTCTAAGCGATGAGCGATACGGTGAAATGCTTCGAACGAATGTTTCATGATTTTCGACGGGCTATACGACCCCGTTATCAGATTTACGGTAAATGACGCATTTCTCGAAATTTCCGTTTCCGACGCATATTTTTTCATCATTTCGCAAAATCTGTACGCACATTCACAGAGCACGTTAAAAACCACGAAACATTCGTTCGGAACGGTTAATCGTAACTATCACCGTTTCGGTACAAAAAGCGACAAACCGGCTCGGGCGGTACCTCCGACGATTCGGGCGGTACCTCCGGCCGACTATCGGTCGAAAATTTTCAAAGTCCCACGGCTCCGGGCGGCACCTCCGAAACGTTTCCGAGCGATTTGCGTCTAAGCGATGAGCGATACGGTGAAATGCTTCGAACGAATGTTTCATGATTTTCGACGGGCTATACGACCCCGTTATCAGATTTACGGTAAATGACGCATTTCTCGAAATTTCCGTTTCCGACGCATATTTTTTCATCATTTCGCAAAATCTGTACGCACATTCACAGAGCACGTTAAGAACCACGAAACATTCGTTCGGAACGGTTAATCGTAACTATCACCGTTTCGGTACAAAAAGCGACAAACCGGCTCGGGCGGTACCTCCGGCCGACTATCGGTCGAAAATTTTCAAAGTCCCACGGCTCCGGGCGGCACCTCCGAAACGTTTCCGAGCGATTTGCGTCTAAGCGATGAGCGATACGGTGAAATGCTTCGAACGAATGTTTCATGATTTTCGACGGGCTATACGACCCCGTTATCAGATTTACGGTAAATGACGCATTTCTCGAAATTTCCGTTTCCGACGCATATTTTTTCATCATTTCGCAAAATCTGTACGCACATTCACAGAGCACGTTAAAAACCACGAAACATTCGTTCGGAACGGTTAATCGTAACTATCACCGTTTCGGTACAAAAAGCGACAAAACGGCTCGGGCGGTACCTCCGACGATTCCGGCGGTACCTCCGGCCGACTATCGGTCGAAAATTTTCAAAGTCCCACGGCTCCGGGCGGCACCTCCGAAACGTTTCCGAGCGATTTGCGTCTAAGCGATGAGCGATACGGTGAAATGCTTCGAACGAATGTTTCATGATTTTCGACGGGCTATACGACCCCGTTATCAGATTTACGGTAAATGACGCATTTCTCGAAATTTCCGTTTCCGACGCATATTTTTTCATCATTTCGCAAAATCTGTACGCACATTCACAGAGCACGTTAAAAACCACGAAACATTCGTTCGGAACGGTTAATCGTAACTATCACCGTTTCGGTACAAAAAGCGACAAACCGGCTCGGGCGGTACCTCCGACGATTCGGGCGGTACCTCCGGCCGACTATCGGTCGAAAATTTTCAAAGTCCCACGGCTCCGGGCGGCACCTCCGAAACGTTTCCGAGCGATTTGCGTCTAAGCGATGAGCGATACGGTGAAATGCTTCGAACGAATGTTTCATGATTTTCGACGGGCTATACGACCCCGTTATCAGATTTACGGTAAATGACGCATTTCTCGAAATTTCCGTTTCCGACGCATATTTTTTCATCATTTCGCAAAATCTGTACGCACATTCACAGAGCACGTTAAAAACCACGAAACATTCGTTCGGAACGGTTAATCGTAACTATCACCGTTTCGGTACAAAAAGCGACAAACCGGCTCGGGCGGTACCTCCGACGATTCGGGCGGTACCTCCGGCCGACTATCGGTCGAAAATTTTCAAAGTCCCACGGCTCCGGGCGGCACCTCCGAAACGTTTCCGAGCGATTTGCGTCTAAGCGATGAGCGATACGGTGAAATGCTTCGAACGAATGTTTCATGATTTTCGACGGGCTATACGACCCCGTTATCAGATTTACGGTAAATGACGCATTTCTCGAAATTTCCGTTTCCGACGCATATTTTTTCATCATTTCGCAAAATCTGTACGCACATTCACAGAGCACGTTAAAAACCACGAAACATTCGTTCGGAACGGTTAATCGTAACTATCACCGTTTCGGTACAAAAAGCGACAAACCGGCTCGGGCGGTACCTCCGACGATTCGGGCGGTACCTCCGGCCGACTATCGGTCGAAAATTTTCAAAGTCCCACGGCTCCGGGCGGCACCTCCGAAACGTTTCCGAGCGATTTGCGTCTAAGCGATGAGCGATACGGTGAAATGCTTCGAACGAATGTTTCATGATTTTCGACGGGCTATACGACCCCGTTATCAGATTTACGGTAAATGACGCATTTCTCGAAATTTCCGTTTCCGACGCATATTTTTTCATCATTTCGCAAAATCTGTACGCACATTCACAGAGCACGTTAAAAACCACGAAACATTCGTTCGGAACGGTTAATCGTAACTATCACCGTTTCGGTACAAAAAGCGACAAACCGGCTCGGGCGGTACCTCCGACGATTCGGGCGGTACCTCCGGCCGACTATCGGTCGAAAATTTTCAAAGTCCCACGGCTCCGGGCGGCACCTCCGAAACGTTTCCGAGCGATTTGCGTCTAAGCGATGAGCGATACGGTGAAATGCTTCGAACGAATGTTTCATGATTTTCGACGGGCTATACGACCCCGTTATCAGATTTACGGTAAATGACGCATTTCTCGAAATTTCCGTTTCCGACGCATATTTTTTCATCATTTCGCAAAATCTGTACGCACATTCACAGAGCACGTTAAAAACCACGAAACATTCGTTCGGAACGGTTAATCGTAACTATCACCGTTTCGGTACAAAAAGCGACAAACCGGCTCGGGCGGTACCTCCGGCCGACTATCGGTCGAAAATTTTCAAAGTCCCACGGCTCCGGGCGGCACCTCCGAAACGTTTCCGAGCGATTTGCGTCTAAGCGATGAGCGATACGGTGAAATGCTTCGAACGAATGTTTCATGATTTTCGACGGGCTATACGACCCCGTTATCAGATTTACGGTAAATGACGCATTTCTCGAAATTTCCGTTTCCGACGCATATTTTTTCATCATTTCGCAAAATCTGTACGCACATTCACAGAGCACGTTAAAAACCACGAAACATTCGTTCGGAACGGTTAATCGTAACTATCACCGTTTCGGTACAAAAAGCGACAAACCGGCTCGGGCGGTACCTCCGGCCGACTATCGGTCGAAAATTTTCAAAGTCCCACGGCTCCGGGCGGCACCTCCGAAACGTTTCCGAGCGATTTGCGTCTAAGCGATGAGCGATACGGTGAAATGCTTCGAACGAATGTTTCATGATTTTCGACGGGCTATACGACCCCGTTATCAGATTTACGGTAAATGACGCATTTCTCGAAATTTCCGTTTCCGACGCATATTTTTTCATCATTTCGCAAAATCTGTACGCACATTCACAGAGCACGTTAAAAACCACGAAACATTCGTTCGGAACGGTTAATCGTAACTATCACCGTTTCGGTACAAAAAGCGACAAACCGGCTCGGGCGGTACCTCCGGCCGACTATCGGTCGAAAATTTTCAAAGTCCCACGGCTCCGGGCGGCACCTCCGAAACGTTTCCGAGCGATTTGCGTCTAAGCGATGAGCGATACGGTGAAATGCTTCGAACGAATGTTTCATGATTTTCGACGGGCTATACGACCCCGTTATCAGATTTACGGTAAATGACGCATTTCTCGAAATTTCCGTTTCCGACGCATATTTTTTCATCATTTCGCAAAATCTGTACGCACATTCACAGAGCACGTTAAAAACCACGAAACATTCGTTCGGAACGGTTAATCGTAACTATCACCGTTTCGGTACAAAAAGCGACAAACCGGCTCGGGCGGTACCTCCGACGATTCGGGCGGTACCTCCGGCCGACTATCGGTCGAAAATTTTCAAAGTCCCACGGCTCCGGGCGGCACCTCCGAAACGTTTCCGAGCGATTTGCGTCTAAGCGATGAGCGATACGGTGAAATGCTTCGAACGAATGTTTCATGATTTTCGACGGGCTATACGACCCCGTTATCAGATTTACGGTAAATGACGCATTTCTCGAAATTTCCGTTTCCGACGCATATTTTTTCATCATTTCGCAAAATCTGTACGCACATTCACAGAGCACGTTAAAAACCACGAAACATTCGTTCGGAACGGTTAATCGTAACTATCACCGTTTCGGTACAAAAAGCGACAAACCGGCTCGGGCGGTACCTCCGACGATTCGGGCGGTACCTCCGGCCGACTATCGGTCGAAAATTTTCAAAGTCCCACGGCTCCGGGCGGCACCTCCGAAACGTTTCCGAGCGATTTGCGTCTAAGCGATGAGCGATACGGTGAAATGCTTCGAACGAATGTTTCATGATTTTCGACGGGCTATACGACCCCGTTATCAGATTTACGGTAAATGACGCATTTCTCGAAATTTCCGTTTCCGACGCATATTTTTTCATCATTTCGCAAAATCTGTACGCACATTCACAGAGCACGTTAAGAACCACGAAACATTCGTTCGGAACGGTTAATCGTAACTATCACCGTTTCGGTACAAAAAGCGACAAACCGGCTCGGGCGGTACCTCCGGCCGACTATCGGTCGAAAATTTTCAAAGTCCCACGGCTCCGGGCGGCACCTCCGAAACGTTTCCGAGCGATTTGCGTCTAAGCGATGAGCGATACGGTGAAATGCTTCGAACGAATGTTTCATGATTTTCGACGGGCTATACGACCCCGTTATCAGATTTACGGTAAATGACGCATTTCTCGAAATTTCCGTTTCCGACGCATATTTTTTCATCATTTCGCAAAATCTGTACGCACATTCACAGAGCACGTTAAAAACCACGAAACATTCGTTCGGAACGGTTAATCGTAACTATCACCGTTTCGGTACAAAAAGCGACAAACCGGCTCGGGCGGTACCTCCGACGATTCGGGCGGTACCTCCGGCCGACTATCGGTCGAAAATTTTCAAAGTCCCACGGCTCCGGGCGGCACCTCCGAAACGTTTCCGAGCGATTTGCGTCTAAGCGATGAGCGATACGGTGAAATGCTTCGAACGAATGTTTCATGATTTTCGACGGGCTATACGACCCCGTTATCAGATTTACGGTAAATGACGCATTTCTCGAAATTTCCGTTTCCGACGCATATTTTTTCATCATTTCGCAAAATCTGTACGCACATTCACAGAGCACGTTAAAAACCACGAAACATTCGTTCGGAACGGTTAATCGTAACTATCACCGTTTCGGTACAAAAAGCGACAAACCGGCTCGGGCGGTACCTCCGACGATTCGGGCGGTACCTCCGGCCGACTATCGGTCGAAAATTTTCAAAGTCCCACGGCTCCGGGCGGCACCTCCGAAACGTTTCCGAGCGATTTGCGTCTAAGCGATGAGCGATACGGTGAAATGCTTCGAACGAATGTTTCATGATTTTCGACGGGCTATACGACCCCGTTATCAGATTTACGGTAAATGACGCATTTCTCGAAATTTCCGTTTCCGACGCATATTTTTTCATCATTTCGCAAAATCTGTACGCACATTCACAGAGCACGTTAAAAACCACGAAACATTCGTTCGGAACGGTTAATCGTAACTATCACCGTTTCGGTACAAAAAGCGACAAACCGGCTCGGGCGGTACCTCCGACGATTCGGGCGGTACCTCCGGCCGACTATCGGTCGAAAATTTTCAAAGTCCCACGGCTCCGGGCGGCACCTCCGAAACGTTTCCGAGCGATTTGCGTCTAAGCGATGAGCGATACGGTGAAATGCTTCGAACGAATGTTTCATGATTTTCGACGGGCTATACGACCCCGTTATCAGATTTACGGTAAATGACGCATTTCTCGAAATTTCCGTTTCCGACGCATATTTTTTCATCATTTCGCAAAATCTGTACGCACATTCACAGAGCACGTTAAAAACCACGAAACATTCGTTCGGAACGGTTAATCGTAACTATCACCGTTTCGGTACAAAAAGCGACAAACCGGCTCGGGCGGTACCTCCGACGATTCGGGCGGTACCTCCGGCCGACTATCGGTCGAAAATTTTCAAAGTCCCACGGCTCCGGGCGGCACCTCCGAAACGTTTCCGAGCGATTTGCGTCTAAGCGATGAGCGATACGGTGAAATGCTTCGAACGAATGTTTCATGATTTTCGACGGGCTATACGACCCCGTTATCAGATTTACGGTAAATGACGCATTTCTCGAAATTTCCGTTTCCGACGCATATTTTTTCATCATTTCGCAAAATCTGTACGCACATTCACAGAGCACGTTAAAAACCACGAAACATTCGTTCGGAACGGTTAATCGTAACTATCACCGTTTCGGTACAAAAAGCGACAAACCGGCTCGGGCGGTACCTCCGACGATTCGGGCGGTACCTCCGGCCGACTATCGGTCGAAAATTTTCAAAGTCCCACGGCTCCGGGCGGCACCTCCGAAACGTTTCCGAGCGATTTGCGTCTAAGCGATGAGCGATACGGTGAAATGCTTCGAACGAATGTTTCATGATTTTCGACGGGCTATACGACCCCGTTATCAGATTTACGGTAAATGACGCATTTCTCGAAATTTCCGTTTCCGACGCATATTTTTTCATCATTTCGCAAAATCTGTACGCACATTCACAGAGCACGTTAAAAACCACGAAACATTCGTTCGGAACGGTTAATCGTAACTATCACCGTTTCGGTACAAAAAGCGACAAACCGGCTCGGGCGGTACCTCCGACGATTCGGGCGGTACCTCCGGCCGACTATCGGTCGAAAATTTTCAAAGTCCCACGGCTCCGGGCGGCACCTCCGAAACGTTTCCGAGCGATTTGCGTCTAAGCGATGAGCGATACGGTGAAATGCTTCGAACGAATGTTTCATGATTTTCGACGGGCTATACGACCCCGTTATCAGATTTACGGTAAATGACGCATTTCTCGAAATTTCCGTTTCCGACGCATATTTTTTCATCATTTCGCAAAATCTGTACGCACATTCACAGAGCACGTTAAAAACCACGAAACATTCGTTCGGAACGGTTAATCGTAACTATCACCGTTTCGGTACAAAAAGCGACAAACCGGCTCGGGCGGTACCTCCGACGATTCGGGCGGTACCTCCGGCCGACTATCGGTCGAAAATTTTCAAAGTCCCACGGCTCCGGGCGGCACCTCCGAAACGTTTCCGAGCGATTTGCGTCTAAGCGATGAGCGATACGGTGAAATGCTTCGAACGAATGTTTCATGATTTTCGACGGGCTATACGACCCCGTTATCAGATTTACGGTAAATGACGCATTTCTCGAAATTTCCGTTTCCGACGCATATTTTTTCATCATTTCGCAAAATCTGTACGCACATTCACAGAGCACGTTAAAAACCACGAAACATTCGTTCGGAACGGTTAATCGTAACTATCACCGTTTCGGTACAAAAAGCGACAAACCGGCTCGGGCGGTACCTCCGACGATTCGGGCGGTACCTCCGGCCGACTATCGGTCGAAAATTTTCAAAGTCCCACGGCTCCGGGCGGCACCTCCGAAACGTTTCCGAGCGATTTGCGTCTAAGCGATGAGCGATACGGTGAAATGCTTCGAACGAATGTTTCATGATTTTCGACGGGCTATACGACCCCGTTATCAGATTTACGGTAAATGACGCATTTCTCGAAATTTCCGTTTCCGACGCATATTTTTTCATCATTTCGCAAAATCTGTACGCACATTCACAGAGCACGTTAAAAACCACGAAACATTCGTTCGGAACGGTTAATCGTAACTATCACCGTTTCGGTACAAAAAGCGACAAACCGGCTCGGGCGGTACCTCCGACGATTCGGGCGGTACCTCCGGCCGACTATCGGTCGAAAATTTTCAAAGTCCCACGGCTCCGGGCGGCACCTCCGAAACGTTTCCGAGCGATTTGCGTCTAAGCGATGAGCGATACGGTGAAATGCTTCGAACGAATGTTTCATGATTTTCGACGGGCTATACGACCCCGTTATCAGATTTACGGTAAATGACGCATTTCTCGAAATTTCCGTTTCCGACGCATATTTTTTCATCATTTCGCAAAATCTGTACGCACATTCACAGAGCACGTTAAAAACCACGAAACATTCGTTCGGAACGGTTAATCGTAACTATCACCGTTTCGGTACAAAAAGCGACAAACCGGCTCGGGCGGTACCTCCGACGATTCGGGCGGTACCTCCGGCCGACTATCGGTCGAAAATTTTCAAAGTCCCACGGCTCCGGGCGGCACCTCCGAAACGTTTCCGAGCGATTTGCGTCTAAGCGATGAGCGATACGGTGAAATGCTTCGAACGAATGTTTCATGATTTTCGACGGGCTATACGACCCCGTTATCAGATTTACGGTAAATGACGCATTTCTCGAAATTTCCGTTTCCGACGCATATTTTTTCATCATTTCGCAAAATCTGTACGCACATTCACAGAGCACGTTAAAAACCACGAAACATTCGTTCGGAACGGTTAATCGTAACTATCACCGTTTCGGTACAAAAAGCGACAAACCGGCTCGGGCGGTACCTCCGGCCGACTATCGGTCGAAAATTTTCAAAGTCCCACGGCTCCGGGCGGCACCTCCGAAACGTTTCCGAGCGATTTGCGTCTAAGCGATGAGCGATACGGTGAAATGCTTCGAACGAATGTTTCATGATTTTCGACGGGCTATACGACCCCGTTATCAGATTTACGGTAAATGACGCATTTCTCGAAATTTCCGTTTCCGACGCATATTTTTTCATCATTTCGCAAAATCTGTACGCACATTCACAGAGCACGTTAAAAACCACGAAACATTCGTTCGGAACGGTTAATCGTAACTATCACCGTTTCGGTACAAAAAGCGACAAACCGGCTCGGGCGGTACCTCCGACGATTCGGGCGGTACCTCCGGCCGACTATCGGTCGAAAATTTTCAAAGTCCCACGGCTCCGGGCGGCACCTCCGAAACGTTTCCGAGCGATTTGCGTCTAAGCGATGAGCGATACGGTGAAATGCTTCGAACGAATGTTTCATGATTTTCGACGGGCTATACGACCCCGTTATCAGATTTACGGTAAATGACGCATTTCTCGAAATTTCCGTTTCCGACGCATATTTTTTCATCATTTCGCAAAATCTGTACGCACATTCACAGAGCACGTTAAAAACCACGAAACATTCGTTCGGAACGGTTAATCGTAACTATCACCGTTTCGGTACAAAAAGCGACAAACCGGCTCGGGCGGTACCTCCGACGATTCGGGCGGTACCTCCGGCCGACTATCGGTCGAAAATTTTCAAAGTCCCACGGCTCCGGGCGGCACCTCCGAAACGTTTCCGAGCGATTTGCGTCTAAGCGATGAGCGATACGGTGAAATGCTTCGAACGAATGTTTCATGATTTTCGACGGGCTATACGACCCCGTTATCAGATTTACGATAAATGACGCATTTCTCGAAATTTCCGTTTCCGACGCATATTTTTTCATCATTTCGCAAAATCTGTACGCACATTCACAGAGCACGTTAAAAACCACGAAACATTCGTTCGGAACGGTTAATCGTAACTATCACCGTTTCGGTACAAAAAGCGACAAAACTGCTCGGGCGGTACCTCCGACGATTCCGGCGGTACCTCCGGCCGACTATCGGTCGAAAATTTTCAAAGTCCCACGGCTCCGGGCGGCACCTCCGAAACGTTTCCGAGCGATTTGCGTCTAAGCGATGAGCGATACGGTGAAATGCTTCGAACGAATGTTTCATGATTTTCGACGGGCTATACGACCCCGTTATCAGATTTACGGTAAATGACGCATTGCTCGAAATTTCCGTTTCCGACGCATATTTTTTCATCATTTCGCAAAATCTGTACGCACATTCACAGAGCACGTTAAAAACCACGAAACATTCGTTCGGAACGGTTAATCGTAACTATCACCGTTTCGGTACAAAAAGCGACAAACCGGCTCGGGCGGTACCTCCGACGATTCGGGCGGTACCTCCGGCCGACTATCGGTCGAAAATTTTCAAAGTCCCACGGCTCCGGGCGGCACCTCCGAAACGTTTCCGAGCGATTTGCGTCTAAGCGATGAGCGATACGGTGAAATGCTTCGAACGAATGTTTCATGATTTTCGACGGGCTATACGACCCCGTTATCAGATTTACGGTAAATGACGCATTTCTCGAAATTTCCGTTTCCGACGCATATTTTTTCATCATTTCGCAAAATCTGTACGCACATTCACAGAGCACGTTAAAAACCACGAAACATTCGTTCGGAACGGTTAATCGTAACTATCACCGTTTCGGTACAAAAAGCGACAAACCGGCTCGGGCGGTACCTCCGACGATTCGGGCGGTACCTCCGGCCGACTATCGGTCGAAAATTTTCAAAGTCCCACGGCTCCGGGCGGCACCTCCGAAACGTTTCCGAGCGATTTGCGTCTAAGCGATGAGCGATACGGTGAAATGCTTCGAACGAATGTTTCATGATTTTCGACGGGCTATACGACCCCGTTATCAGATTTACGGTAAATGACGCATTTCTCGAAATTTCCGTTTCCGACGCATATTTTTTCATCATTTCGCAAAATCTGTACGCACATTCACAGAGCACGTTAAAAACCACGAAACATTCGTTCGGAACGGTTAATCGTAACTATCACCGTTTCGGTACAAAAAGCGACAAAACTGCTCGGGCGGTACCTCCGACGATTCCGGCGGTACCTCCGGCCGACTATCGGTCGAAAATTTTCAAAGTCCCACGGCTCCGGGCGGCACCTCCGAAACGTTTCCGAGCGATTTGCGTCTAAGCGATGAGCGATACGGTGAAATGCTTCGAACGAATGTTTCATGATTTTCGACGGGCTATACGACCCCGTTATCAGATTTACGGTAAATGACGCATTTCTCGAAATTTCCGTTTCCGACGCATATTTTTTCATCATTTCGCAAAATCTGTACGCACATTCACAGAGCACGTTAAAAACCACGAAACATTCGTTCGGAACGGTTAATCGTAACTATCACCGTTTCGGTACAAAAAGCGACAAACCGGCTCGGGCGGTACCTCCGACGATTCGGGCGGTACCTCCGGCCGACTATCGGTCGAAAATTTTCAAAGTCCCACGGCTCCGGGCGGCACCTCCGAAACGTTTCCGAGCGATTTGCGTCTAAGCGATGAGCGATACGGTGAAATGCTTCGAACGAATGTTTCATGATTTTCGACGGGCTATACGACCCCGTTATCAGATTTACGGTAAATGACGCATTTCTCGAAATTTCCGTTTCCGACGCATATTTTTTCATCATTTCGCAAAATCTGTACGCACATTCACAGAGCACGTTAAAAACCACGAAACATTCGTTCGGAACGGTTAATCGTAACTATCACCGTTTCGGTACAAAAAGCGACAAACCGGCTCGGGCGGTACCTCCGACGATTCGGGCGGTACCTCCGGCCGACTATCGGTCGAAAATTTTCAAAGTCCCACGGCTCCGGGCGGCACCTCCGAAACGTTTCCGAGCGATTTGCGTCTAAGCGATGAGCGATACGGTGAAATGCTTCGAACGAATGTTTCATGATTTTCGACGGGCTATACGACCCCGTTATCAGATTTACGGTAAATGACGCATTTCTCGAAATTTCCGTTTCCGACGCATATTTTTTCATCATTTCGCAAAATCTGTACGCACATTCACAGAGCACGTTAAAAACCACGAAACATTCGTTCGGAACGGTTAATCGTAACTATCACCGTTTCGGTACAAAAAGCGACAAACCGGCTCGGGCGGTACCTCCGACGATTCGGGCGGTACCTCCGGCCGACTATCGGTCGAAAATTTTCAAAGTCCCACGGCTCCGGGCGGCACCTCCGAAACGTTTCCGAGCGATTTGCGTCTAAGCGATGAGCGATACGGTGAAATGCTTCGAACGAATGTTTCATGATTTTCGACGGGCTATACGACCCCGTTATCAGATTTACGGTAAATGACGCATTTCTCGAAATTTCCGTTTCCGACGCATATTTTTTCATCATTTCGCAAAATCTGTACGCACATTCACAGAGCACGTTAAAAACCACGAAACATTCGTTCGGAACGGTTAATCGTAACTATCACCGTTTCGGTACAAAAAGCGACAAACCGGCTCGGGCGGTACCTCCGACGATTCGGGCGGTACCTCCGGCCGACTATCGGTCGAAAATTTTCAAAGTCCCACGGCTCCGGGCGGCACCTCCGAAACGTTTCCGAGCGATTTGCGTCTAAGCGATGAGCGATACGGTGAAATGCTTCGAACGAATGTTTCATGATTTTCGACGGGCTATACGACCCCGTTATCAGATTTACGGTAAATGACGCATTTCTCGAAATTTCCGTTTCCGACGCATATTTTTTCATCATTTCGCAAAATCTGTACGCACATTCACAGAGCACGTTAAAAACCACGAAACATTCGTTCGGAACGGTTAATCGTAACTATCACCGTTTCGGTACAAAAAGCGACAAACCGGCTCGGGCGGTACCTCCGACGATTCCGGCGGTACCTCCGGCCGACTATCGGTCGAAAATTTTCAAAGTCCCACGGCTCCGGGCGGCACCTCCGAAACGTTTCCGAGCGATTTGCGTCTAAGCGATGAGCGATACGGTGAAATGCTTCGAACGAATGTTTCATGATTTTCGACGGGCTATACGACCCCGTTATCAGATTTACGGTAAATGACGCATTTCTCGAAATTTCCGTTTCCGACGCATATTTTTTCATCATTTCGCAAAATCTGTACGCACATTCACAGAGCACGTTAAAAACCACGAAACATTCGTTCGGAACGGTTAATCGTAACTATCACCGTTTCGGTACAAAAAGCGACAAACCGGCTCGGGCGGTACCTCCGACGATTCGGGCGGTACCTCCGGCCGACTATCGGTCGAAAATTTTCAAAGTCCCACGGCTCCGGGCGGCACCTCCGAAACGTTTCCGAGCGATTTGCGTCTAAGCGATGAGCGATACGGTGAAATGCTTCGAACGAATGTTTCATGATTTTCGACGGGCTATACGACCCCGTTATCAGATTTACGGTAAATGACGCATTTCTCGAAATTTCCGTTTCCGACGCATATTTTTTCATCATTTCGCAAAATCTGTACGCACATTCACAGAGCACGTTAAAAACCACGAAACATTCGTTCGGAACGGTTAATCGTAACTATCACCGTTTCGGTACAAAAAGCGACAAACCGGCTCGGGCGGTACCTCCGACGATTCGGGCGGTACCTCCGGCCGACTATCGGTCGAAAATTTTCAAAGTCCCACGGCTCCGGGCGGCACCTCCGAAACGTTTCCGAGCGATTTGCGTCTAAGCGATGAGCGATACGGTGAAATGCTTCGAACGAATGTTTCATGATTTTCGACGGGCTATACGACCCCGTTATCAGATTTACGGTAAATGACGCATTTCTCGAAATTTCCGTTTCCGACGCATATTTTTTCATCATTTCGCAAAATCTGTACGCACATTCACAGAGCACGTTAAAAACCACGAAACATTCGTTCGGAACGGTTAATCGTAACTATCACCGTTTCGGTACAAAAAGCGACAAACCGGCTCGGGCGGTACCTCCGACGATTCCGGCGGTACCTCCGGCCGACTATCGGTCGAAAATTTTCAAAGTCCCACGGCTCCGGGCGGCACCTCCGAAACGTTTCCGAGCGATTTGCGTCTAAGCGATGAGCGATACGGTGAAATGCTTCGAACGAATGTTTCATGATTTTCGACGGGCTATACGACCCCGTTATCAGATTTACGGTAAATGACGCATTTCTCGAAATTTCCGTTTCCGACGCATATTTTTTCATCATTTCGCAAAATCTGTACGCACATTCACAGAGCACGTTAAAAACCACGAAACATTCGTTCGGAACGGTTAATCGTAACTATCACCGTTTCGGTACAAAAAGCGACAAACCGGCTCGGGCGGTACCTCCGGCCGACTATCGGTCGAAAATTTTCAAAGTCCCACGGCTCCGGGCGGCACCTCCGAAACGTTTCCGAGCGATTTGCGTCTAAGCGATGAGCGATACGGTGAAATGCTTCGAACGAATGTTTCATGATTTTCGACGGGCTATACGACCCCGTTATCAGATTTACGGTAAATGACGCATTTCTCGAAATTTCCGTTTCCGACGCATATTTTTTCATCATTTCGCAAAATCTGTACGCACATTCACAGAGCACGTTAAAAACCACGAAACATTCGTTCGGAACGGTTAATCGTAACTATCACCGTTTCGGTACAAAAAGCGACAAACCGGCTCGGGCGGTACCTCCGACGATTCGGGCGGTACCTCCGGCCGACTATCGGTCGAAAATTTTCAAAGTCCCACGGCTCCGGGCGGCACCTCCGAAACGTTTCCGAGCGATTTGCGTCTAAGCGATGAGCGATACGGTGAAATGCTTCGAACGAATGTTTCATGATTTTCGACGGGCTATACGACCCCGTTATCAGATTTACGGTAAATGACGCATTTCTCGAAATTTCCGTTTCCGACGCATATTTTTTCATCATTTCGCAAAATCTGTACGCACATTCACAGAGCACGTTAAAAACCACGAAACATTCGTTCGGAACGGTTAATCGTAACTATCACCGTTTCGGTACAAAAAGCGACAAACCGGCTCGGGCGGTACCTCCGACGATTCGGGCGGTACCTCCGGCCGACTATCGGTCGAAAATTTTCAAAGTCCCACGGCTCCGGGCGGCACCTCCGAAACGTTTCCGAGCGATTTGCGTCTAAGCGATGAGCGATACGGTGAAATGCTTCGAACGAATGTTTCATGATTTTCGACGGGCTATACGACCCCGTTATCAGATTTACGGTAAATGACGCATTTCTCGAAATTTCCGTTTCCGACGCATATTTTTTCATCATTTCGCAAAATCTGTACGCACATTCACAGAGCACGTTAAAAACCACGAAACATTCGTTCGGAACGGTTAATCGTAACTATCACCGTTTCGGTACAAAAAGCGACAAACCGGCTCGGGCGGTACCTCCGACGATTCGGGCGGTACCTCCGGCCGACTATCGGTCGAAAATTTTCAAAGTCCCACGGCTCCGGGCGGCACCTCCGAAACGTTTCCGAGCGATTTGCGTCTAAGCGATGAGCGATACGGTGAAATGCTTCGAACGAATGTTTCATGATTTTCGACGGGCTATACGACCCCGTTATCAGATTTACGGTAAATGACGCATTTCTCGAAATTTCCGTTTCCGACGCATATTTTTTCATCATTTCGCAAAATCTGTACGCACATTCACAGAGCACGTTAAAAACCACGAAACATTCGTTCGGAACGGTTAATCGTAACTATCACCGTTTCGGTACAAAAAGCGACAAACCGGCTCGGGCGGTACCTCCGACGATTCGGGCGGTACCTCCGGCCGACTATCGGTCGAAAATTTTCAAAGTCCCACGGCTCCGGGCGGCACCTCCGAAACGTTTCCGAGCGATTTGCGTCTAAGCGATGAGCGATACGGTGAAATGCTTCGAACGAATGTTTCATGATTTTCGACGGGCTATACGACCCCGTTATCAGATTTACGGTAAATGACGCATTTCTCGAAATTTCCGTTTCCGACGCATATTTTTTCATCATTTCGCAAAATCTGTACGCACATTCACAGAGCACGTTAAAAACCACGAAACATTCGTTCGGAACGGTTAATCGTAACTATCACCGTTTCGGTACAAAAAGCGACAAACCGGCTCGGGCGGTACCTCCGACGATTCGGGCGGTACCTCCGGCCGACTATCGGTCGAAAATTTTCAAAGTCCCACGGCTCCGGGCGGCACCTCCGAAACGTTTCCGAGCGATTTGCGTCTAAGCGATGAGCGATACGGTGAAATGCTTCGAACGAATGTTTCATGATTTTCGACGGGCTATACGACCCCGTTATCAGATTTACGGTAAATGACGCATTTCTCGAAATTTCCGTTTCCGACGCATATTTTTTCATCATTTCGCAAAATCTGTACGCACATTCACAGAGCACGTTAAAAACCACGAAACATTCGTTCGGAACGGTTAATCGTAACTATCACCGTTTCGGTACAAAAAGCGACAAACCGGCTCGGGCGGTACCTCCGACGATTCGGGCGGTACCTCCGGCCGACTATCGGTCGAAAATTTTCAAAGTCCCACGGCTCCGGGCGGCACCTCCGAAACGTTTCCGAGCGATTTGCGTCTAAGCGATGAGCGATACGGTGAAATGCTTCGAACGAATGTTTCATGATTTTCGACGGGCTATACGACCCCGTTATCAGATTTACGGTAAATGACGCATTTCTCGAAATTTCCGTTTCCGACGCATATTTTTTCATCATTTCGCAAAATCTGTACGCACATTCACAGAGCACGTTAAAAACCACGAAACATTCGTTCGGAACGGTTAATCGTAACTATCACCGTTTCGGTACAAAAAGCGACAAACCGGCTCGGGCGGTACCTCCGACGATTCGGGCGGTACCTCCGGCCGACTATCGGTCGAAAATTTTCAAAGTCCCACGGCTCCGGGCGGCACCTCCGAAACGTTTCCGAGCGATTTGCGTCTAAGCGATGAGCGATACGGTGAAATGCTTCGAACGAATGTTTCATGATTTTCGACGGGCTATACGACCCCGTTATCAGATTTACGGTAAATGACGCATTTCTCGAAATTTCCGTTTCCGACGCATATTTTTTCATCATTTCGCAAAATCTGTACGCACATTCACAGAGCACGTTAAAAACCACGAAACATTCGTTCGGAACGGTTAATCGTAACTATCACCGTTTCGGTACAAAAAGCGACAAACCGGCTCGGGCGGTACCTCCGACGATTCGGGCGGTACCTCCGGCCGACTATCGGTCGAAAATTTTCAAAGTCCCACGGCTCCGGGCGGCACCTCCGAAACGTTTCCGAGCGATTTGCGTCTAAGCGATGAGCGATACGGTGAAATGCTTCGAACGAATGTTTCATGATTTTCGACGGGCTATACGACCCCGTTATCAGATTTACGGTAAATGACGCATTTCTCGAAATTTCCGTTTCCGACGCATATTTTTTCATCATTTCGCAAAATCTGTACGCACATTCACAGAGCACGTTAAAAACCACGAAACATTCGTTCGGAACGGTTAATCGTAACTATCACCGTTTCGGTACAAAAAGCGACAAACCGGCTCGGGCGGTACCTCCGACGATTCGGGCGGTACCTCCGGCCGACTATCGGTCGAAAATTTTCAAAGTCCCACGGCTCCGGGCGGCACCTCCGAAACGTTTCCGAGCGATTTGCGTCTAAGCGATGAGCGATACGGTGAAATGCTTCGAACGAATGTTTCATGATTTTCGACGGGCTATACGACCCCGTTATCAGATTTACGGTAAATGACGCATTTCTCGAAATTTCCGTTTCCGACGCATATTTTTTCATCATTTCGCAAAATCTGTACGCACATTCACAGAGCACGTTAAAAGCCACGAAACATTCGTTCGGAACGGTTAATCGTAACTATCACCGTTTCGGTACAAAAAGCGACAAACCGGCTCGGGCGGTACCTCCGACGATTCGGGCGGTACCTCCGGCCGACTATCGGTCGAAAATTTTCAAAGTCCCACGGCTCCGGGCGGCACCTCCGAAACGTTTCCGAGCGATTTGCGTCTAAGCGATGAGCGATACGGTGAAATGCTTCGAACGAATGTTTCATGATTTTCGACGGGCTATACGACCCCGTTATCAGATTTACGGTAAATGACGCATTTCTCGAAATTTCCGTTTCCGACGCATATTTTTTCATCATTTCGCAAAATCTGTACGCACATTCACAGAGCACGTTAAAAACCACGAAACATTCGTTCGGAACGGTTAATCGTAACTATCACCGTTTCGGTACAAAAAGCGACAAACCGGCTCGGGCGGTACCTCCGGCCGACTATCGGTCGAAAATTTTCAAAGTCCCACGGCTCCGGGCGGCACCTCCGAAACGTTTCCGAGCGATTTGCGTCTAAGCGATGAGCGATACGGTGAAATGCTTCGAACGAATGTTTCATGATTTTCGACGGGCTATACGACCCCGTTATCAGATTTACGGTAAATGACGCATTTCTCGAAATTTCCGTTTCCGACGCATATTTTTTCATCATTTCGCAAAATCTGTACGCACATTCACAGAGCACGTTAAAAACCACGAAACATTCGTTCGGAACGGTTAATCGTAACTATCACCGTTTCGGTACAAAAAGCGACAAACCGGCTCGGGCGGTACCTCCGGCCGACTATCGGTCGAAAATTTTCAAAGTCCCACGGCTCCGGGCGGCACCTCCGAAACGTTTCCGAGCGATTTGCGTCTAAGCGATGAGCGATACGGTGAAATGCTTCGAACGAATGTTTCATGATTTTCGACGGGCTATACGACCCCGTTATCAGATTTACGGTAAATGACGCATTTCTCGAAATTTCCGTTTCCGACGCATATTTTTTCATCATTTCGCAAAATCTGTACGCACATTCACAGAGCACGTTAAAAACCACGAAACATTCGTTCGGAACGGTTAATCGTAACTATCACCGTTTCGGTACAAAAAGCGACAAACCGGCTCGGGCGGTACCTCCGGCCGACTATCGGTCGAAAATTTTCAAAGTCCCACGGCTCCGGGCGGCACCTCCGAAACGTTTCCGAGCGATTTGCGTCTAAGCGATGAGCGATACGGTGAAATGCTTCGAACGAATGTTTCATGATTTTCGACGGGCTATACGACCCCGTTATCAGATTTACGGTAAATGACGCATTTCTCGAAATTTCCGTTTCCGACGCATATTTTTTCATCATTTCGCAAAATCTGTACGCACATTCACAGAGCACGTTAAAAACCACGAAACATTCGTTCGGAACGGTTAATCGTAACTATCACCGTTTCGGTACAAAAAGCGACAAACCGGCTCGGGCGGTACCTCCGACGATTCGGGCGGTACCTCCGGCCGACTATCGGTCGAAAATTTTCAAAGTCCCACGGCTCCGGGCGGCACCTCCGAAACGTTTCCGAGCGATTTGCGTCTAAGCGATGAGCGATACGGTGAAATGCTTCGAACGAATGTTTCATGATTTTCGACGGGCTATACGACCCCGTTATCAGATTTACGGTAAATGACGCATTTCTCGAAATTTCCGTTTCCGACGCATATTTTTTCATCATTTCGCAAAATCTGTACGCACATTCACAGAGCACGTTAAAAACCACGAAACATTCGTTCGGAACGGTTAATCGTAACTATCACCGTTTCGGTACAAAAAGCGACAAACCGGCTCGGGCGGTACCTCCGACGATTCGGGCGGTACCTCCGGCCGACTATCGGTCGAAAATTTTCAAAGTCCCACGGCTCCGGGCGGCACCTCCGAAACGTTTCCGAGCGATTTGCGTCTAAGCGATGAGCGATACGGTGAAATGCTTCGAACGAATGTTTCATGATTTTCGACGGGCTATACGACCCCGTTATCAGATTTACGGTAAATGACGCATTTCTCGAAATTTCCGTTTCCGACGCATATTTTTTCATCATTTCGCAAAATCTGTACGCACATTCACAGAGCACGTTAAAAACCACGAAACATTCGTTCGGAACGGTTAATCGTAACTATCACCGTTTCGGTACAAAAAGCGACAAACCGGCTCGGGCGGTACCTCCGACGATTCGGGCGGTACCTCCGGCCGACTATCGGTCGAAAATTTTCAAAGTCCCACGGCTCCGGGCGGCACCTCCGAAACGTTTCCGAGCGATTTGCGTCTAAGCGATGAGCGATACGGTGAAATGCTTCGAACGAATGTTTCATGATTTTCGACGGGCTATACGACCCCGTTATCAGATTTACGGTAAATGACGCATTTCTCGAAATTTCCGTTTCCGACGCATATTTTTTCATCATTTCGCAAAATCTGTACGCACATTCACAGAGCACGTTAAAAACCACGAAACATTCGTTCGGAACGGTTAATCGTAACTATCACCGTTTCGGTACAAAAAGCGACAAACCGGCTCGGGCGGTACCTCCGGCCGACTATCGGTCGAAAATTTTCAAAGTCCCACGGCTCCGGGCGGCACCTCCGAAACGTTTCCGAGCGATTTGCGTCTAAGCGATGAGCGATACGGTGAAATGCTTCGAACGAATGTTTCATGATTTTCGACGGGCTATACGACCCCGTTATCAGATTTACGGTAAATGACGCATTTCTCGAAATTTCCGTTTCCGACGCATATTTTTTCATCATTTCGCAAAATCTGTACGCACATTCACAGAGCACGTTAAAAACCACGAAACATTCGTTCGGAACGGTTAATCGTAACTATCACCGTTTCGGTACAAAAAGCGACAAACCGGCTCGGGCGGTACCTCCGGCCGACTATCGGTCGAAAATTTTCAAAGTCCCACGGCTCCGGGCGGCACCTCCGAAACGTTTCCGAGCGATTTGCGTCTAAGCGATGAGCGATACGGTGAAATGCTTCGAACGAATGTTTCATGATTTTCGACGGGCTATACGACCCCGTTATCAGATTTACGGTAAATGACGCATTTCTCGAAATTTCCGTTTCCGACGCATATTTTTTCATCATTTCGCAAAATCTGTACGCACATTCACAGAGCACGTTAAAAACCACGAAACATTCGTTCGGAACGGTTAATCGTAACTATCACCGTTTCGGTACAAAAAGCGACAAACCGGCTCGGGCGGTACCTCCGACGATTCGGGCGGTACCTCCGGCCGACTATCGGTCGAAAATTTTCAAAGTCCCACGGCTCCGGGCGGCACCTCCGAAACGTTTCCGAGCGATTTGCGTCTAAGCGATGAGCGATACGGTGAAATGCTTCGAACGAATGTTTCATGATTTTCGACGGGCTATACGACCCCGTTATCAGATTTACGGTAAATGACGCATTTCTCGAAATTTCCGTTTCCGACGCATATTTTTTCATCATTTCGCAAAATCTGTACGCACATTCACAGAGCACGTTAAAAACCACGAAACATTCGTTCGGAACGGTTAATCGTAACTATCACCGTTTCGGTACAAAAAGCGACAAACCGGCTCGGGCGGTACCTCCGGCCGACTATCGGTCGAAAATTTTCAAAGTCCCACGGCTCCGGGCGGCACCTCCGAAACGTTTCCGAGCGATTTGCGTCTAAGCGATGAGCGATACGGTGAAATGCTTCGAACGAATGTTTCATGATTTTCGACGGGCTATACGACCCCGTTATCAGATTTACGGTAAATGACGCATTTCTCGAAATTTCCGTTTCCGACGCATATTTTTTCATCATTTCGCAAAATCTGTACGCACATTCACAGAGCACGTTAAAAACCACGAAACATTCGTTCGGAACGGTTAATCGTAACTATCACCGTTTCGGTACAAAAAGCGACAAACCGGCTCGGGCGGTACCTCCGGCCGACTATCGGTCGAAAATTTTCAAAGTCCCACGGCTCCGGGCGGCACCTCCGAAACGTTTCCGAGCGATTTGCGTCTAAGCGATGAGCGATACGGTGAAATGCTTCGAACGAATGTTTCATGATTTTCGACGGGCTATACGACCCCGTTATCAGATTTACGGTAAATGACGCATTTCTCGAAATTTCCGTTTCCGACGCATATTTTTTCATCATTTCGCAAAATCTGTACGCACATTCACAGAGCACGTTAAAAACCACGAAACATTCGTTCGGAACGGTTAATCGTAACTATCACCGTTTCGGTACAAAAAGCGACAAACCGGCTCGGGCGGTACCTCCGACGATTCGGGCGGTACCTCCGGCCGACTATCGGTCGAAAATTTTCAAAGTCCCACGGCTCCGGGCGGCACCTCCGAAACGTTTCCGAGCGATTTGCGTCTAAGCGATGAGCGATACGGTGAAATGCTTCGAACGAATGTTTCATGATTTTCGACGGGCTATACGACCCCGTTATCAGATTTACGGTAAATGACGCATTTCTCGAAATTTCCGTTTCCGACGCATATTTTTTCATCATTTCGCAAAATCTGTACGCACATTCACAGAGCACGTTAAAAACCACGAAACATTCGTTCGGAACGGTTAATCGTAACTATCACCGTTTCGGTACAAAAAGCGACAAACCGGCTCGGGCGGTACCTCCGACGATTCGGGCGGTACCTCCGGCCGACTATCGGTCGAAAATTTTCAAAGTCCCACGGCTCCGGGCGGCACCTCCGAAACGTTTCCGAGCGATTTGCGTCTAAGCGATGAGCGATACGGTGAAATGCTTCGAACGAATGTTTCATGATTTTCGACGGGCTATACGACCCCGTTATCAGATTTACGGTAAATGACGCATTTCTCGAAATTTCCGTTTCCGACGCATATTTTTTCATCATTTCGCAAAATCTGTACGCACATTCACAGAGCACGTTAAGAACCACGAAACATTCGTTCGGAACGGTTAATCGTAACTATCACCGTTTCGGTACAAAAAGCGACAAACCGGCTCGGGCGGTACCTCCGGCCGACTATCGGTCGAAAATTTTCAAAGTCCCACGGCTCCGGGCGGCACCTCCGAAACGTTTCCGAGCGATTTGCGTCTAAGCGATGAGCGATACGGTGAAATGCTTCGAACGAATGTTTCATGATTTTCGACGGGCTATACGACCCCGTTATCAGATTTACGGTAAATGACGCATTTCTCGAAATTTCCGTTTCCGACGCATATTTTTTCATCATTTCGCAAAATCTGTACGCACATTCACAGAGCACGTTAAAAACCACGAAACATTCGTTCGGAACGGTTAATCGTAACTATCACCGTTTCGGTACAAAAAGCGACAAACCGGCTCGGGCGGTACCTCCGACGATTCGGGCGGTACCTCCGGCCGACTATCGGTCGAAAATTTTCAAAGTCCCACGGCTCCGGGCGGCACCTCCGAAACGTTTCCGAGCGATTTGCGTCTAAGCGATGAGCGATACGGTGAAATGCTTCGAACGAATGTTTCATGATTTTCGACGGGCTATACGACCCCGTTATCAGATTTACGGTAAATGACGCATTTCTCGAAATTTCCGTTTCCGACGCATATTTTTTCATCATTTCGCAAAATCTGTACGCACATTCACAGAGCACGTTAAAAACCACGAAACATTCGTTCGGAACGGTTAATCGTAACTATCACCGTTTCGGTACAAAAAGCGACAAACCGGCTCGGGCGGTACCTCCGACGATTCGGGCGGTACCTCCGGCCGACTATCGGTCGAAAATTTTCAAAGTCCCACGGCTCCGGGCGGCACCTCCGAAACGTTTCCGAGCGATTTGCGTCTAAGCGATGAGCGATACGGTGAAATGCTTCGAACGAATGTTTCATGATTTTCGACGGGCTATACGACCCCGTTATCAGATTTACGGTAAATGACGCATTTCTCGAAATTTCCGTTTCCGACGCATATTTTTTCATCATTTCGCAAAATCTGTACGCACATTCACAGAGCACGTTAAAAACCACGAAACATTCGTTCGGAACGGTTAATCGTAACTATCACCGTTTCGGTACAAAAAGCGACAAACCGGCTCGGGCGGTACCTCCGACGATTCGGGCGGTACCTCCGGCCGACTATCGGTCGAAAATTTTCAAAGTCCCACGGCTCCGGGCGGCACCTCCGAAACGTTTCCGAGCGATTTGCGTCTAAGCGATGAGCGATACGGTGAAATGCTTCGAACGAATGTTTCATGATTTTCGACGGGCTATACGACCCCGTTATCAGATTTACGGTAAATGACGCATTTCTCGAAATTTCCGTTTCCGACGCATATTTTTTCATCATTTCGCAAAATCTGTACGCACATTCACAGAGCACGTTAAAAACCACGAAACATTCGTTCGGAACGGTTAATCGTAACTATCACCGTTTCGGTACAAAAAGCGACAAACCGGCTCGGGCGGTACCTCCGACGATTCGGGCGGTACCTCCGGCCGACTATCGGTCGAAAATTTTCAAAGTCCCACGGCTCCGGGCGGCACCTCCGAAACGTTTCCGAGCGATTTGCGTCTAAGCGATGAGCGATACGGTGAAATGCTTCGAACGAATGTTTCATGATTTTCGACGGGCTATACGACCCCGTTATCAGATTTACGGTAAATGACGCATTTCTCGAAATTTCCGTTTCCGACGCATATTTTTTCATCATTTCGCAAAATCTGTACGCACATTCACAGAGCACGTTAAAAACCACGAAACATTCGTTCGGAACGGTTAATCGTAACTATCACCGTTTCGGTACAAAAAGCGACAAACCGGCTCGGGCGGTACCTCCGACGATTCGGGCGGTACCTCCGGCCGACTATCGGTCGAAAATTTTCAAAGTCCCACGGCTCCGGGCGGCACCTCCGAAACGTTTCCGAGCGATTTGCGTCTAAGCGATGAGCGATACGGTGAAATGCTTCGAACGAATGTTTCATGATTTTCGACGGGCTATACGACCCCGTTATCAGATTTACGGTAAATGACGCATTTCTCGAAATTTCCGTTTCCGACGCATATTTTTTCATCATTTCGCAAAATCTGTACGCACATTCACAGAGCACGTTAAAAACCACGAAACATTCGTTCGGAACGGTTAATCGTAACTATCACCGTTTCGGTACAAAAAGCGACAAACCGGCTCGGGCGGTACCTCCGACGATTCGGGCGGTACCTCCGGCCGACTATCGGTCGAAAATTTTCAAAGTCCCACGGCTCCGGGCGGCACCTCCGAAACGTTTCCGAGCGATTTGCGTCTAAGCGATGAGCGATACGGTGAAATGCTTCGAACGAATGTTTCATGATTTTCGACGGGCTATACGACCCCGTTATCAGATTTACGGTAAATGACGCATTTCTCGAAATTTCCGTTTCCGACGCATATTTTTTCATCATTTCGCAAAATCTGTACGCACATTCACAGAGCACGTTAAAAACCACGAAACATTCGTTCGGAACGGTTAATCGTAACTATCACCGTTTCGGTACAAAAAGCGACAAACCGGCTCGGGCGGTACCTCCGACGATTCGGGCGGTACCTCCGGCCGACTATCGGTCGAAAATTTTCAAAGTCCCACGGCTCCGGGCGGCACCTCCGAAACGTTTCCGAGCGATTTGCGTCTAAGCGATGAGCGATACGGTGAAATGCTTCGAACGAATGTTTCATGATTTTCGACGGGCTATACGACCCCGTTATCAGATTTACGGTAAATGACGCATTTCTCGAAATTTCCGTTTCCGACGCATATTTTTTCATCATTTCGCAAAATCTGTACGCACATTCACAGAGCACGTTAAAAACCACGAAACATTCGTTCGGAACGGTTAATCGTAACTATCACCGTTTCGGTACAAAAAGCGACAAACCGGCTCGGGCGGTACCTCCGACGATTCGGGCGGTACCTCCGGCCGACTATCGGTCGAAAATTTTCAAAGTCCCACGGCTCCGGGCGGCACCTCCGAAACGTTTCCGAGCGATTTGCGTCTAAGCGATGAGCGATACGGTGAAATGCTTCGAACGAATGTTTCATGATTTTCGACGGGCTATACGACCCCGTTATCAGATTTACGGTAAATGACGCATTTCTCGAAATTTCCGTTTCCGACGCATATTTTTTCATCATTTCGCAAAATCTGTACGCACATTCACAGAGCACGTTAAAAACCACGAAACATTCGTTCGGAACGGTTAATCGTAACTATCACCGTTTCGGTACAAAAAGCGACAAACCGGCTCGGGCGGTACCTCCGACGATTCGGGCGGTACCTCCGGCCGACTATCGGTCGAAAATTTTCAAAGTCCCACGGCTCCGGGCGGCACCTCCGAAACGTTTCCGAGCGATTTGCGTCTAAGCGATGAGCGATACGGTGAAATGCTTCGAACGAATGTTTCATGATTTTCGACGGGCTATACGACCCCGTTATCAGATTTACGGTAAATGACGCATTTCTCGAAATTTCCGTTTCCGACGCATATTTTTTCATCATTTCGCAAAATCTGTACGCACATTCACAGAGCACGTTAAAAACCACGAAACATTCGTTCGGAACGGTTAATCGTAACTATCACCGTTTCGGTACAAAAAGCGACAAACCGGCTCGGGCGGTACCTCCGGCCGACTATCGGTCGAAAATTTTCAAAGTCCCACGGCTCCGGGCGGCACCTCCGAAACGTTTCCGAGCGATTTGCGTCTAAGCGATGAGCGATACGGTGAAATGCTTCGAACGAATGTTTCATGATTTTCGACGGGCTATACGACCCCGTTATCAGATTTACGGTAAATGACGCATTTCTCGAAATTTCCGTTTCCGACGCATATTTTTTCATCATTTCGCAAAATCTGTACGCACATTCACAGAGCACGTTAAAAACCACGAAACATTCGTTCGGAACGGTTAATCGTAACTATCACCGTTTCGGTACAAAAAGCGACAAACCGGCTCGGGCGGTACCTCCGACGATTCGGGCGGTACCTCCGGCCGACTATCGGTCGAAAATTTTCAAAGTCCCACGGCTCCGGGCGGCACCTCCGAAACGTTTCCGAACGATTTGCGTCTAAGCGATGAGCGATACGGTGAAATGCTTCGAACGAATGTTTCATGATTTTCGACGGGCTATACGACCCCGTTATCAGATTTACGGTAAATGACGCATTTCTCGAAATTTCCGTTTCCGACGCATATTTTTTCATCATTTCGCAAAATCTGTACGCACATTCACAGAGCACGTTAAAAACCACGAAACATTCGTTCGGAACGGTTAATCGTAACTATCACCGTTTCGGTACAAAAAGCGACAAACCGGCTCGGGCGGTACCTCCGACGATTCGGGCGATACCTCCGGCCGACTATCGGTCGAAAATTTTCAAAGTCCCACGGCTCCGGGCGGCACCTCCGAAACGTTTCCGAGCGATTTGCGTCTAAGCGATGAGCGATACGGTGAAATGCTTCGAACGAATGTTTCATGATTTTCGACGGGCTATACGACCCCGTTATCAGATTTACGGTAAATGACGCATTTCTCGAAATTTCCGTTTCCGACGCATATTTTTTCATCATTTCGCAAAATCTGTACGCACATTCACAGAGCACGTTAAAAACCACGAAACATTCGTTCGGAACGGTTAATCGTAACTATCACCGTTTCGGTACAAAAAGCGACAAAACGGCTCGGGCGGTACCTCCGACGATTCCGGCGGTACCTCCGGCCGACTATCGGTCGAAAATTTTCAAAGTCCCACGGCTCCGGGCGGCACCTCCGAAACGTTTCCGAGCGATTTGCGTCTAAGCGATGAGCGATACGGTGAAATGCTTCGAACGAATGTTTCATGATTTTCGACGGGCTATACGACCCCGTTATCAGATTTACGGTAAATGACGCATTTCTCGAAATTTCCGTTTCCGACGCATATTTTTTCATCATTTCGCAAAATCTGTACGCACATTCACAGAGCACGTTAAAAACCACGAAACATTCGTTCGGAACGGTTAATCGTAACTATCACCGTTTCGGTACAAAAAGCGACAAACCGGCTCGGGCGGTACCTCCGACGATTCGGGCGGTACCTCCGGCCGACTATCGGTCGAAAATTTTCAAAGTCCCACGGCTCCGGGCGGCACCTCCGAAACGTTTCCGAGCGATTTGCGTCTAAGCGATGAGCGATACGGTGAAATGCTTCGAACGAATGTTTCATGATTTTCGACGGGCTATACGACCCCGTTATCAGATTTACGGTAAATGACGCATTTCTCGAAATTTCCGTTTCCGACGCATATTTTTTCATCATTTCGCAAAATCTGTACGCACATTCACAGAGCACGTTAAAAACCACGAAACATTCGTTCGGAACGGTTAATCGTAACTATCACCGTTTCGGTACAAAAAGCGACAAACCGGCTCGGGCGGTACCTCCGGCCGACTATCGGTCGAAAATTTTCAAAGTCCCACGGCTCCGGGCGGCACCTCCGAAACGTTTCCGAGCGATTTGCGTCTAAGCGATGAGCGATACGGTGAAATGCTTCGAACGAATGTTTCATGATTTTCGACGGGCTATACGACCCCGTTATCAGATTTACGGTAAATGACGCATTTCTCGAAATTTCCGTTTCCGACGCATATTTTTTCATCATTTCGCAAAATCTGTACGCACATTCACAGAGCACGTTAAAAACCACGAAACATTCGTTCGGAACGGTTAATCGTAACTATCACCGTTTCGGTACAAAAAGCGACAAACCGGCTCGGGCGGTACCTCCGACGATTCGGGCGGTACCTCCGGCCGACTATCGGTCGAAAATTTTCAAAGTCCCACGGCTCCGGGCGGCACCTCCGAAACGTTTCCGAGCGATTTGCGTCTAAGCGATGAGCGATACGGTGAAATGCTTCGAACGAATGTTTCATGATTTTCGACGGGCTATACGACCCCGTTATCAGATTTACGGTAAATGACGCATTTCTCGAAATTTCCGTTTCCGACGCATATTTTTTCATCATTTCGCAAAATCTGTACGCACATTCACAGAGCACGTTAAAAACCACGAAACATTCGTTCGGAACGGTTAATCGTAACTATCACCGTTTCGGTACAAAAAGCGACAAACCGGCTCGGGCGGTACCTCCGACGATTCGGGCGGTACCTCCGGCCGACTATCGGTCGAAAATTTTCAAAGTCCCACGGCTCCGGGCGGCACCTCCGAAACGTTTCCGAGCGATTTGCGTCTAAGCGATGAGCGATACGGTGAAATGCTTCGAACGAATGTTTCATGATTTTCGACGGGCTATACGACCCCGTTATCAGATTTACGGTAAATGACGCATTTCTCGAAATTTCCGTTTCCGACGCATATTTTTTCATCATTTCGCAAAATCTGTACGCACATTCACAGAGCACGTTAAAAACCACGAAACATTCGTTCGGAACGGTTAATCGTAACTATCACCGTTTCGGTACAAAAAGCGACAAAACGGCTCGGGCGGTACCTCCGACGATTCCGGCGGTACCTCCGGCCGACTATCGGTCGAAAATTTTCAAAGTCCCACGGCTCCGGGCGGCACCTCCGAAACGTTTCCGAGCGATTTGCGTCTAAGCGATGAGCGATACGGTGAAATGCTTCGAACGAATGTTTCATGATTTTCGACGGGCTATACGACCCCGTTATCAGATTTACGGTAAATGACGCATTTCTCGAAATTTCCGTTTCCGACGCATATTTTTTCATCATTTCGCAAAATCTGTACGCACATTCACAGAGCACGTTAAAAACCACGAAACATTCGTTCGGAACGGTTAATCGTAACTATCACCGTTTCGGTACAAAAAGCGACAAACCGGCTCGGGCGGTACCTCCGACGATTCGGGCGGTACCTCCGGCCGACTATCGGTCGAAAATTTTCAAAGTCCCACGGCTCCGGGCGGCACCTCCGAAACGTTTCCGAGCGATTTGCGTCTAAGCGATGAGCGATACGGTGAAATGCTTCGAACGAATGTTTCATGATTTTCGACGGGCTATACGACCCCGTTATCAGATTTACGGTAAATGACGCATTTCTCGAAATTTCCGTTTCCGACGCATATTTTTTCATCATTTCGCAAAATCTGTACGCACATTCACAGAGCACGTTAAAAACCACGAAACATTCGTTCGGAACGGTTAATCGTAACTATCACCGTTTCGGTACAAAAAGCGACAAACCGGCTCGGGCGGTACCTCCGACGATTCGGGCGGTACCTCCGGCCGACTATCGGTCGAAAATTTTCAAAGTCCCACGGCTCCGGGCGGCACCTCCGAAACGTTTCCGAGCGATTTGCGTCTAAGCGATGAGCGATACGGTGAAATGCTTCGAACGAATGTTTCATGATTTTCGACGGGCTATACGACCCCGTTATCAGATTTACGGTAAATGACGCATTTCTCGAAATTTCCGTTTCCGACGCATATTTTTTCATCATTTCGCAAAATCTGTACGCACATTCACAGAGCACGTTAAAAACCACGAAACATTCGTTCGGAACGGTTAATCGTAACTATCACCGTTTCGGTACAAAAAGCGACAAACCGGCTCGGGCGGTACCTCCGACGATTCGGGCGGTACCTCCGGCCGACTATCGGTCGAAAATTTTCAAAGTCCCACGGCTCCGGGCGGCACCTCCGAAACGTTTCCGAGCGATTTGCGTCTAAGCGATGAGCGATACGGTGAAATGCTTCGAACGAATGTTTCATGATTTTCGACGGGCTATACGACCCCGTTATCAGATTTACGGTAAATGACGCATTTCTCGAAATTTCCGTTTCCGACGCATATTTTTTCATCATTTCGCAAAATCTGTACGCACATTCACAGAGCACGTTAAAAACCACGAAACATTCGTTCGGAACGGTTAATCGTAACTATCACCGTTTCGGTACAAAAAGCGACAAACCGGCTCGGGCGGTACCTCCGACGATTCGGGCGGTACCTCCGGCCGACTATCGGTCGAAAATTTTCAAAGTCCCACGGCTCCGGGCGGCACCTCCGAAACGTTTCCGAGCGATTTGCGTCTAAGCGATGAGCGATACGGTGAAATGCTTCGAACGAATGTTTCATGATTTTCGACGGGCTATACGACCCCGTTATCAGATTTACGGTAAATGACGCATTTCTCGAAATTTCCGTTTCCGACGCATATTTTTTCATCATTTCGCAAAATCTGTACGCACATTCACAGAGCACGTTAAAAACCACGAAACATTCGTTCGGAACGGTTAATCGTAACTATCACCGTTTCGGTACAAAAAGCGACAAACCGGCTCGGGCGGTACCTCCGGCCGACTATCGGTCGAAAATTTTCAAAGTCCCACGGCTCCGGGCGGCACCTCCGAAACGTTTCCGAGCGATTTGCGTCTAAGCGATGAGCGATACGGTGAAATGCTTCGAACGAATGTTTCATGATTTTCGACGGGCTATACGACCCCGTTATCAGATTTACGGTAAATGACGCATTTCTCGAAATTTCCGTTTCCGACGCATATTTTTTCATCATTTCGCAAAATCTGTACGCACATTCACAGAGCACGTTAAAAACCACGAAACATTCGTTCGGAACGGTTAATCGTAACTATCACCGTTTCGGTACAAAAAGCGACAAACCGGCTCGGGCGGTACCTCCGACGATTCGGGCGGTACCTCCGGCCGACTATCGGTCGAAAATTTTCAAAGTCCCACGGCTCCGGGCGGCACCTCCGAAACGTTTCCGAGCGATTTGCGTCTAAGCGATGAGCGATACGGTGAAATGCTTCGAACGAATGTTTCATGATTTTCGACGGGCTATACGACCCCGTTATCAGATTTACGGTAAATGACGCATTTCTCGAAATTTCCGTTTCCGACGCATATTTTTTCATCATTTCGCAAAATCTGTACGCACATTCACAGAGCACGTTAAAAACCACGAAACATTCGTTCGGAACGGTTAATCGTAACTATCACCGTTTCGGTACAAAAAGCGACAAACCGGCTCGGGCGGTACCTCCGACGATTCGGGCGGTACCTCCGGCCGACTATCGGTCGAAAATTTTCAAAGTCCCACGGCTCCGGGCGGCACCTCCGAAACGTTTCCGAGCGATTTGCGTCTAAGCGATGAGCGATACGGTGAAATGCTTCGAACGAATGTTTCATGATTTTCGACGGGCTATACGACCCCGTTATCAGATTTACGGTAAATGACGCATTTCTCGAAATTTCCGTTTCCGACGCATATTTTTTCATCATTTCGCAAAATCTGTACGCACATTCACAGAGCACGTTAAAAACCACGAAACATTCGTTCGGAACGGTTAATCGTAACTATCACCGTTTCGGTACAAAAAGCGACAAACCGGCTCGGGCGGTACCTCCGACGATTCGGGCGGTACCTCCGGCCGACTATCGGTCGAAAATTTTCAAAGTCCCACGGCTCCGGGCGGCACCTCCGAAACGTTTCCGAGCGATTTGCGTCTAAGCGATGAGCGATACGGTGAAATGCTTCGAACGAATGTTTCATGATTTTCGACGGGCTATACGACCCCGTTATCAGATTTACGGTAAATGACGCATTTCTCGAAATTTCCGTTTCCGACGCATATTTTTTCATCATTTCGCAAAATCTGTACGCACATTCACAGAGCACGTTAAAAACCACGAAACATTCGTTCGGAACGGTTAATCGTAACTATCACCGTTTCGGTACAAAAAGCGACAAACCGGCTCGGGCGGTACCTCCGGCCGACTATCGGTCGAAAATTTTCAAAGTCCCACGGCTCCGGGCGGCACCTCCGAAACGTTTCCGAGCGATTTGCGTCTAAGCGATGAGCGATACGGTGAAATGCTTCGAACGAATGTTTCATGATTTTCGACGGGCTATACGACCCCGTTATCAGATTTACGGTAAATGACGCATTTCTCGAAATTTCCGTTTCCGACGCATATTTTTTCATCATTTCGCAAAATCTGTACGCACATTCACAGAGCACGTTAAAAACCACGAAACATTCGTTCGGAACGGTTAATCGTAACTATCACCGTTTCGGTACAAAAAGCGACAAACCGGCTCGGGCGGTACCTCCGACGATTCGGGCGGTACCTCCGGCCGACTATCGGTCGAAAATTTTCAAAGTCCCACGGCTCCGGGCGGCACCTCCGAAACGTTTCCGAGCGATTTGCGTCTAAGCGATGAGCGATACGGTGAAATGCTTCGAACGAATGTTTCATGATTTTCGACGGGCTATACGACCCCGTTATCAGATTTACGGTAAATGACGCATTTCTCGAAATTTCCGTTTCCGACGCATATTTTTTCATCATTTCGCAAAATCTGTACGCACATTCACAGAGCACGTTAAAAACCACGAAACATTCGTTCGGAACGGTTAATCGTAACTATCACCGTTTCGGTACAAAAAGCGACAAACCGGCTCGGGCGGTACCTCCGACGATTCGGGCGGTACCTCCGGCCGACTATCGGTCGAAAATTTTCAAAGTCCCACGGCTCCGGGCGGCACCTCCGAAACGTTTCCGAGCGATTTGCGTCTAAGCGATGAGCGATACGGTGAAATGCTTCGAACGAATGTTTCATGATTTTCGACGGGCTATACGACCCCGTTATCAGATTTACGGTAAATGACGCATTTCTCGAAATTTCCGTTTCCGACGCATATTTTTTCATCATTTCGCAAAATCTGTACGCACATTCACAGAGCACGTTAAGAACCACGAAACATTCGTTCGGAACGGTTAATCGTAACTATCACCGTTTCGGTACAAAAAGCGACAAACCGGCTCGGGCGGTACCTCCGGCCGACTATCGGTCGAAAATTTTCAAAGTCCCACGGCTCCGGGCGGCACCTCCGAAACGTTTCCGAGCGATTTGCGTCTAAGCGATGAGCGATACGGTGAAATGCTTCGAACGAATGTTTCATGATTTTCGACGGGCTATACGACCCCGTTATCAGATTTACGGTAAATGACGCATTTCTCGAAATTTCCGTTTCCGACGCATATTTTTTCATCATTTCGCAAAATCTGTACGCACATTCACAGAGCACGTTAAAAACCACGAAACATTCGTTCGGAACGGTTAATCGTAACTATCACCGTTTCGGTACAAAAAGCGACAAACCGGCTCGGGCGGTACCTCCGACGATTCGGGCGGTACCTCCGGCCGACTATCGGTCGAAAATTTTCAAAGTCCCACGGCTCCGGGCGGCACCTCCGAAACGTTTCCGAGCGATTTGCGTCTAAGCGATGAGCGATACGGTGAAATGCTTCGAACGAATGTTTCATGATTTTCGACGGGCTATACGACCCCGTTATCAGATTTACGGTAAATGACGCATTTCTCGAAATTTCCGTTTCCGACGCATATTTTTTCATCATTTCGCAAAATCTGTACGCACATTCACAGAGCACGTTAAAAACCACGAAACATTCGTTCGGAACGGTTAATCGTAACTATCACCGTTTCGGTACAAAAAGCGACAAACCGGCTCGGGCGGTACCTCCGACGATTCGGGCGGTACCTCCGGCCGACTATCGGTCGAAAATTTTCAAAGTCCCACGGCTCCGGGCGGCACCTCCGAAACGTTTCCGAGCGATTTGCGTCTAAGCGATGAGCGATACGGTGAAATGCTTCGAACGAATGTTTCATGATTTTCGACGGGCTATACGACCCCGTTATCAGATTTACGGTAAATGACGCATTTCTCGAAATTTCCGTTTCCGACGCATATTTTTTCATCATTTCGCAAAATCTGTACGCACATTCACAGAGCACGTTAAAAACCACGAAACATTCGTTCGGAACGGTTAATCGTAACTATCACCGTTTCGGTACAAAAAGCGACAAACCGGCTCGGGCGGTACCTCCGACGATTCGGGCGGTACCTCCGGCCGACTATCGGTCGAAAATTTTCAAAGTCCCACGGCTCCGGGCGGCACCTCCGAAACGTTTCCGAGCGATTTGCGTCTAAGCGATGAGCGATACGGTGAAATGCTTCGAACGAATGTTTCATGATTTTCGACGGGCTATACGACCCCGTTATCAGATTTACGGTAAATGACGCATTTCTCGAAATTTCCGTTTCCGACGCATATTTTTTCATCATTTCGCAAAATCTGTACGCACATTCACAGAGCACGTTAAAAACCACGAAACATTCGTTCGGAACGGTTAATCGTAACTATCACCGTTTCGGTACAAAAAGCGACAAACCGGCTCGGGCGGTACCTCCGACGATTCGGGCGGTACCTCCGGCCGACTATCGGTCGAAAATTTTCAAAGTCCCACGGCTCCGGGCGGCACCTCCGAAACGTTTCCGAGCGATTTGCGTCTAAGCGATGAGCGATACGGTGAAATGCTTCGAACGAATGTTTCATGATTTTCGACGGGCTATACGACCCCGTTATCAGATTTACGGTAAATGACGCATTTCTCGAAATTTCCGTTTCCGACGCATATTTTTTCATCATTTCGCAAAATCTGTACGCACATTCACAGAGCACGTTAAAAACCACGAAACATTCGTTCGGAACGGTTAATCGTAACTATCACCGTTTCGGTACAAAAAGCGACAAACCGGCTCGGGCGGTACCTCCGACGATTCGGGCGGTACCTCCGGCCGACTATCGGTCGAAAATTTTCAAAGTCCCACGGCTCCGGGCGGCACCTCCGAAACGTTTCCGAGCGATTTGCGTCTAAGCGATGAGCGATACGGTGAAATGCTTCGAACGAATGTTTCATGATTTTCGACGGGCTATACGACCCCGTTATCAGATTTACGGTAAATGACGCATTTCTCGAAATTTCCGTTTCCGACGCATATTTTTTCATCATTTCGCAAAATCTGTACGCACATTCACAGAGCACGTTAAAAACCACGAAACATTCGTTCGGAACGGTTAATCGTAACTATCACCGTTTCGGTACAAAAAGCGACAAACCGGCTCGGGCGGTACCTCCGACGATTCGGGCGGTACCTCCGGCCGACTATCGGTCGAAAATTTTCAAAGTCCCACGGCTCCGGGCGGCACCTCCGAAACGTTTCCGAGCGATTTGCGTCTAAGCGATGAGCGATACGGTGAAATGCTTCGAACGAATGTTTCATGATTTTCGACGGGCTATACGACCCCGTTATCAGATTTACGGTAAATGACGCATTTCTCGAAATTTCCGTTTCCGACGCATATTTTTTCATCATTTCGCAAAATCTGTACGCACATTCACAGAGCACGTTAAAAACCACGAAACATTCGTTCGGAACGGTTAATCGTAACTATCACCGTTTCGGTACAAAAAGCGACAAACCGGCTCGGGCGGTACCTCCGACGATTCGGGCGGTACCTCCGGCCGACTATCGGTCGAAAATTTTCAAAGTCCCACGGCTCCGGGCGGCACCTCCGAAACGTTTCCGAGCGATTTGCGTCTAAGCGATGAGCGATACGGTGAAATGCTTCGAACGAATGTTTCATGATTTTCGACGGGCTATACGACCCCGTTATCAGATTTACGGTAAATGACGCATTTCTCGAAATTTCCGTTTCCGACGCATATTTTTTCATCATTTCGCAAAATCTGTACGCACATTCACAGAGCACGTTAAAAACCACGAAACATTCGTTCGGAACGGTTAATCGTAACTATCACCGTTTCGGTACAAAAAGCGACAAACCGGCTCGGGCGGTACCTCCGACGATTCGGGCGGTACCTCCGGCCGACTATCGGTCGAAAATTTTCAAAGTCCCACGGCTCCGGGCGGCACCTCCGAAACGTTTCCGAGCGATTTGCGTCTAAGCGATGAGCGATACGGTGAAATGCTTCGAACGAATGTTTCATGATTTTCGACGGGCTATACGACCCCGTTATCAGATTTACGGTAAATGACGCATTTCTCGAAATTTCCGTTTCCGACGCATATTTTTTCATCATTTCGCAAAATCTGTACGCACATTCACAGAGCACGTTAAAAACCACGAAACATTCGTTCGGAACGGTTAATCGTAACTATCACCGTTTCGGTACAAAAAGCGACAAACCGGCTCGGGCGGTACCTCCGACGATTCGGGCGGTACCTCCGGCCGACTATCGGTCGAAAATTTTCAAAGTCCCACGGCTCCGGGCGGCACCTCCGAAACGTTTCCGAGCGATTTGCGTCTAAGCGATGAGCGATACGGTGAAATGCTTCGAACGAATGTTTCATGATTTTCGACGGGCTATACGACCCCGTTATCAGATTTACGGTAAATGACGCATTTCTCGAAATTTCCGTTTCCGACGCATATTTTTTCATCATTTCGCAAAATCTGTACGCACATTCACAGAGCACGTTAAAAACCACGAAACATTCGTTCGGAACGGTTAATCGTAACTATCACCGTTTCGGTACAAAAAGCGACAAACCGGCTCGGGCGGTACCTCCGACGATTCGGGCGGTACCTCCGGCCGACTATCGGTCGAAAATTTTCAAAGTCCCACGGCTCCGGGCGGCACCTCCGAAACGTTTCCGAGCGATTTGCGTCTAAGCGATGAGCGATACGGTGAAATGCTTCGAACGAATGTTTCATGATTTTCGACGGGCTATACGACCCCGTTATCAGATTTACGGTAAATGACGCATTTCTCGAAATTTCCGTTTCCGACGCATATTTTTTCATCATTTCGCAAAATCTGTACGCACATTCACAGAGCACGTTAAAAACCACGAAACATTCGTTCGGAACGGTTAATCGTAACTATCACCGTTTCGGTACAAAAAGCGACAAACCGGCTCGGGCGGTACCTCCGACGATTCGGGCGGTACCTCCGGCCGACTATCGGTCGAAAATTTTCAAAGTCCCACGGCTCCGGGCGGCACCTCCGAAACGTTTCCGAGCGATTTGCGTCTAAGCGATGAGCGATACGGTGAAATGCTTCGAACGAATGTTTCATGATTTTCGACGGGCTATACGACCCCGTTATCAGATTTACGGTAAATGACGCATTTCTCGAAATTTCCGTTTCCGACGCATATTTTTTCATCATTTCGCAAAATCTGTACGCACATTCACAGAGCACGTTAAAAACCACGAAACATTCGTTCGGAACGGTTAATCGTAACTATCACCGTTTCGGTACAAAAAGCGACAAACCGGCTCGGGCGGTACCTCCGACGATTCGGGCGGTACCTCCGGCCGACTATCGGTCGAAAATTTTCAAAGTCCCACGGCTCCGGGCGGCACCTCCGAAACGTTTCCGAGCGATTTGCGTCTAAGCGATGAGCGATACGGTGAAATGCTTCGAACGAATGTTTCATGATTTTCGACGGGCTATACGACCCCGTTATCAGATTTACGGTAAATGACGCATTTCTCGAAATTTCCGTTTCCGACGCATATTTTTTCATCATTTCGCAAAATCTGTACGCACATTCACAGAGCACGTTAAAAACCACGAAACATTCGTTCGGAACGGTTAATCGTAACTATCACCGTTTCGGTACAAAAAGCGACAAACCGGCTCGGGCGGTACCTCCGACGATTCGGGCGGTACCTCCGGCCGACTATCGGTCGAAAATTTTCAAAGTCCCACGGCTCCGGGCGGCACCTCCGAAACGTTTCCGAGCGATTTGCGTCTAAGCGATGAGCGATACGGTGAAATGCTTCGAACGAATGTTTCATGATTTTCGACGGGCTATACGACCCCGTTATCAGATTTACGGTAAATGACGCATTTCTCGAAATTTCCGTTTCCGACGCATATTTTTTCATCATTTCGCAAAATCTGTACGCACATTCACAGAGCACGTTAAAAACCACGAAACATTCGTTCGGAACGGTTAATCGTAACTATCACCGTTTCGGTACAAAAAGCGACAAACCGGCTCGGGCGGTACCTCCGACGATTCGGGCGGTACCTCCGGCCGACTATCGGTCGAAAATTTTCAAAGTCCCACGGCTCCGGGCGGCACCTCCGAAACGTTTCCGAGCGATTTGCGTCTAAGCGATGAGCGATACGGTGAAATGCTTCGAACGAATGTTTCATGATTTTCGACGGGCTATACGACCCCGTTATCAGATTTACGGTAAATGACGCATTTCTCGAAATTTCCGTTTCCGACGCATATTTTTTCATCATTTCGCAAAATCTGTACGCACATTCACAGAGCACGTTAAAAACCACGAAACATTCGTTCGGAACGGTTAATCGTAACTATCACCGTTTCGGTACAAAAAGCGACAAACCGGCTCGGGCGGTACCTCCGACGATTCGGGCGGTACCTCCGGCCGACTATCGGTCGAAAATTTTCAAAGTCCCACGGCTCCGGGCGGCACCTCCGAAACGTTTCCGAGCGATTTGCGTCTAAGCGATGAGCGATACGGTGAAATGCTTCGAACGAATGTTTCATGATTTTCGACGGGCTATACGACCCCGTTATCAGATTTACGGTAAATGACGCATTTCTCGAAATTTCCGTTTCCGACGCATATTTTTTCATCATTTCGCAAAATCTGTACGCACATTCACAGAGCACGTTAAAAACCACGAAACATTCGTTCGGAACGGTTAATCGTAACTATCACCGTTTCGGTACAAAAAGCGACAAACCGGCTCGGGCGGTACCTCCGACGATTCGGGCGGTACCTCCGGCCGACTATCGGTCGAAAATTTTCAAAGTCCCACGGCTCCGGGCGGCACCTCCGAAACGTTTCCGAGCGATTTGCGTCTAAGCGATGAGCGATACGGTGAAATGCTTCGAACGAATGTTTCATGATTTTCGACGGGCTATACGACCCCGTTATCAGATTTACGGTAAATGACGCATTTCTCGAAATTTCCGTTTCCGACGCATATTTTTTCATCATTTCGCAAAATCTGTACGCACATTCACAGAGCACGTTAAAAACCACGAAACATTCGTTCGGAACGGTTAATCGTAACTATCACCGTTTCGGTACAAAAAGCGACAAACCGGCTCGGGCGGTACCTCCGACGATTCGGGCGGTACCTCCGGCCGACTATCGGTCGAAAATTTTCAAAGTCCCACGGCTCCGGGCGGCACCTCCGAAACGTTTCCGAGCGATTTGCGTCTAAGCGATGAGCGATACGGTGAAATGCTTCGAACGAATGTTTCATGATTTTCGACGGGCTATACGACCCCGTTATCAGATTTACGGTAAATGACGCATTTCTCGAAATTTCCGTTTCCGACGCATATTTTTTCATCATTTCGCAAAATCTGTACGCACATTCACAGAGCACGTTAAAAACCACGAAACATTCGTTCGGAACGGTTAATCGTAACTATCACCGTTTCGGTACAAAAAGCGACAAACCGGCTCGGGCGGTACCTCCGACGATTCGGGCGGTACCTCCGGCCGACTATCGGTCGAAAATTTTCAAAGTCCCACGGCTCCGGGCGGCACCTCCGAAACGTTTCCGAGCGATTTGCGTCTAAGCGATGAGCGATACGGTGAAATGCTTCGAACGAATGTTTCATGATTTTCGACGGGCTATACGACCCCGTTATCAGATTTACGGTAAATGACGCATTTCTCGAAATTTCCGTTTCCGACGCATATTTTTTCATCATTTCGCAAAATCTGTACGCACATTCACAGAGCACGTTAAAAACCACGAAACATTCGTTCGGAACGGTTAATCGTAACTATCACCGTTTCGGTACAAAAAGCGACAAACCGGCTCGGGCGGTACCTCCGACGATTCGGGCGGTACCTCCGGCCGACTATCGGTCGAAAATTTTCAAAGTCCCACGGCTCCGGGCGGCACCTCCGAAACGTTTCCGAGCGATTTGCGTCTAAGCGATGAGCGATACGGTGAAATGCTTCGAACGAATGTTTCATGATTTTCGACGGGCTATACGACCCCGTTATCAGATTTACGGTAAATGACGCATTTCTCGAAATTTCCGTTTCCGACGCATATTTTTTCATCATTTCGCAAAATCTGTACGCACATTCACAGAGCACGTTAAAAACCACGAAACATTCGTTCGGAACGGTTAATCGTAACTATCACCGTTTCGGTACAAAAAGCGACAAACCGGCTCGGGCGGTACCTCCGACGATTCGGGCGGTACCTCCGGCCGACTATCGGTCGAAAATTTTCAAAGTCCCACGGCTCCGGGCGGCACCTCCGAAACGTTTCCGAGCGATTTGCGTCTAAGCGATGAGCGATACGGTGAAATGCTTCGAACGAATGTTTCATGATTTTCGACGGGCTATACGACCCCGTTATCAGATTTACGGTAAATGACGCATTTCTCGAAATTTCCGTTTCCGACGCATATTTTTTCATCATTTCGCAAAATCTGTACGCACATTCACAGAGCACGTTAAAAACCACGAAACATTCGTTCGGAACGGTTAATCGTAACTATCACCGTTTCGGTACAAAAAGCGACAAACCGGCTCGGGCGGTACCTCCGACGATTCGGGCGGTACCTCCGGCCGACTATCGGTCGAAAATTTTCAAAGTCCCACGGCTCCGGGCGGCACCTCCGAAACGTTTCCGAGCGATTTGCGTCTAAGCGATGAGCGATACGGTGAAATGCTTCGAACGAATGTTTCATGATTTTCGACGGGCTATACGACCCCGTTATCAGATTTACGGTAAATGACGCATTTCTCGAAATTTCCGTTTCCGACGCATATTTTTTCATCATTTCGCAAAATCTGTACGCACATTCACAGAGCACGTTAAAAACCACGAAACATTCGTTCGGAACGGTTAATCGTAACTATCACCGTTTCGGTACAAAAAGCGACAAACCGGCTCGGGCGGTACCTCCGACGATTCGGGCGGTACCTCCGGCCGACTATCGGTCGAAAATTTTCAAAGTCCCACGGCTCCGGGCGGCACCTCCGAAACGTTTCCGAGCGATTTGCGTCTAAGCGATGAGCGATACGGTGAAATGCTTCGAACGAATGTTTCATGATTTTCGACGGGCTATACGACCCCGTTATCAGATTTACGGTAAATGACGCATTTCTCGAAATTTCCGTTTCCGACGCATATTTTTTCATCATTTCGCAAAATCTGTACGCACATTCACAGAGCACGTTAAAAACCACGAAACATTCGTTCGGAACGGTTAATCGTAACTATCACCGTTTCGGTACAAAAAGCGACAAACCGGCTCGGGCGGTACCTCCGACGATTCGGGCGGTACCTCCGGCCGACTATCGGTCGAAAATTTTCAAAGTCCCACGGCTCCGGGCGGCACCTCCGAAACGTTTCCGAGCGATTTGCGTCTAAGCGATGAGCGATACGGTGAAATGCTTCGAACGAATGTTTCATGATTTTCGACGGGCTATACGACCCCGTTATCAGATTTACGGTAAATGACGCATTTCTCGAAATTTCCGTTTCCGACGCATATTTTTTCATCATTTCGCAAAATCTGTACGCACATTCACAGAGCACGTTAAAAACCACGAAACATTCGTTCGGAACGGTTAATCGTAACTATCACCGTTTCGGTACAAAAAGCGACAAACCGGCTCGGGCGGTACCTCCGACGATTCGGGCGGTACCTCCGGCCGACTATCGGTCGAAAATTTTCAAAGTCCCACGGCTCCGGGCGGCACCTCCGAAACGTTTCCGAGCGATTTGCGTCTAAGCGATGAGCGATACGGTGAAATGCTTCGAACGAATGTTTCATGATTTTCGACGGGCTATACGACCCCGTTATCAGATTTACGGTAAATGACGCATTTCTCGAAATTTCCGTTTCCGACGCATATTTTTTCATCATTTCGCAAAATCTGTACGCACATTCACAGAGCACGTTAAAAACCACGAAACATTCGTTCGGAACGGTTAATCGTAACTATCACCGTTTCGGTACAAAAAGCGACAAACCGGCTCGGGCGGTACCTCCGACGATTCGGGCGGTACCTCCGGCCGACTATCGGTCGAAAATTTTCAAAGTCCCACGGCTCCGGGCGGCACCTCCGAAACGTTTCCGAGCGATTTGCGTCTAAGCGATGAGCGATACGGTGAAATGCTTCGAACGAATGTTTCATGATTTTCGACGGGCTATACGACCCCGTTATCAGATTTACGGTAAATGACGCATTTCTCGAAATTTCCGTTTCCGACGCATATTTTTTCATCATTTCGCAAAATCTGTACGCACATTCACAGAGCACGTTAAAAACCACGAAACATTCGTTCGGAACGGTTAATCGTAACTATCACCGTTTCGGTACAAAAAGCGACAAACCGGCTCGGGCGGTACCTCCGACGATTCGGGCGGTACCTCCGGCCGACTATCGGTCGAAAATTTTCAAAGTCCCACGGCTCCGGGCGGCACCTCCGAAACGTTTCCGAGCGATTTGCGTCTAAGCGATGAGCGATACGGTGAAATGCTTCGAACGAATGTTTCATGATTTTCGACGGGCTATACGACCCCGTTATCAGATTTACGGTAAATGACGCATTTCTCGAAATTTCCGTTTCCGACGCATATTTTTTCATCATTTCGCAAAATCTGTACGCACATTCACAGAGCACGTTAAAAACCACGAAACATTCGTTCGGAACGGTTAATCGTAACTATCACCGTTTCGGTACAAAAAGCGACAAACCGGCTCGGGCGGTACCTCCGACGATTCGGGCGGTACCTCCGGCCGACTATCGGTCGAAAATTTTCAAAGTCCCACGGCTCCGGGCGGCACCTCCGAAACGTTTCCGAGCGATTTGCGTCTAAGCGATGAGCGATACGGTGAAATGCTTCGAACGAATGTTTCATGATTTTCGACGGGCTATACGACCCCGTTATCAGATTTACGGTAAATGACGCATTTCTCGAAATTTCCGTTTCCGACGCATATTTTTTCATCATTTCGCAAAATCTGTACGCACATTCACAGAGCACGTTAAAAACCACGAAACATTCGTTCGGAACGGTTAATCGTAACTATCACCGTTTCGGTACAAAAAGCGACAAACCGGCTCGGGCGGTACCTCCGACGATTCGGGCGGTACCTCCGGCCGACTATCGGTCGAAAATTTTCAAAGTCCCACGGCTCCGGGCGGCACCTCCGAAACGTTTCCGAGCGATTTGCGTCTAAGCGATGAGCGATACGGTGAAATGCTTCGAACGAATGTTTCATGATTTTCGACGGGCTATACGACCCCGTTATCAGATTTACGGTAAATGACGCATTTCTCGAAATTTCCGTTTCCGACGCATATTTTTTCATCATTTCGCAAAATCTGTACGCACATTCACAGAGCACGTTAAAAACCACGAAACATTCGTTCGGAACGGTTAATCGTAACTATCACCGTTTCGGTACAAAAAGCGACAAACCGGCTCGGGCGGTACCTCCGACGATTCGGGCGGTACCTCCGGCCGACTATCGGTCGAAAATTTTCAAAGTCCCACGGCTCCGGGCGGCACCTCCGAAACGTTTCCGAGCGATTTGCGTCTAAGCGATGAGCGATACGGTGAAATGCTTCGAACGAATGTTTCATGATTTTCGACGGGCTATACGACCCCGTTATCAGATTTACGGTAAATGACGCATTTCTCGAAATTTCCGTTTCCGACGCATATTTTTTCATCATTTCGCAAAATCTGTACGCACATTCACAGAGCACGTTAAAAACCACGAAACATTCGTTCGGAACGGTTAATCGTAACTATCACCGTTTCGGTACAAAAAGCGACAAACCGGCTCGGGCGGTACCTCCGACGATTCGGGCGGTACCTCCGGCCGACTATCGGTCGAAAATTTTCAAAGTCCCACGGCTCCGGGCGGCACCTC
>CASCJU010000103.1:0-5000 GCA_949152495.1 Lasius fuliginosus | reverse complement strand
TCAGAGTCGCTGAGCGAGATCGTCACTTTACGAGACGTCCAACAGGACTAGTCCCGATAACATTATTGGTCTTGTGTTTCGTACATAGAACATATCTCGTGGAGAACGCACGAAGTGTCCGAGACGCGAAGAACGCGCTCCGCTCGATCGTCCGTCCGACTCGTTCGACTCGTTCGACGCGCCGAGCGCGACGCACCTCTTATAGTACCCAACCGGCCGGCCAGGCGGTCGGCGACGCACGGTCCTACGAGCGGCCGCGTACCCGCGCGAGCGCAGAAGAGCTAGCGCAGTCGAGACATGGACGGCACCTCCGGCCGACTATCGGTCGAAAATTTTCAAAGTCCCACGGCTCCGGGCGGCACCTCCGAAACGTTTCCGAGCGATTTGCGTCTAAGCGATGAGCGATACGGTGAAATGCTTCGAACGAATGTTTCATGATTTTCGACGGGCTATACGACCCCGTTATCAGATTTACGGTAAATGACGCATTTCTCGAAATTTCCGTTTCCGACGCATATTTTTTCATCATTTCGCAAAATCTGTACGCACATTCACAGAGCACGTTAAAAACCACGAAACATTCGTTCGGAACGGTTAATCGTAACTATCACCGTTTCGGTACAAAAAGCGACAAACCGGCTCGGGCGGTACCTCCGACGATTCGGGCGGTACCTCCGGCCGACTATCGGTCGAAAATTTTCAAAGTCCCACGGCTCCGGGCGGCACCTCCGAAACGTTTCCGAGCGATTTGCGTCTAAGCGATGAGCGATACGGTGAAATGCTTCGAACGAATGTTTCATGATTTTCGACGGGCTATACGACCCCGTTATCAGATTTACGGTAAATGACGCATTTCTCGAAATTTCCGTTTCCGACGCATATTTTTTCATCATTTCGCAAAATCTGTACGCACATTCACAGAGCACGTTAAAAACCACGAAACATTCGTTCGGAACGGTTAATCGTAACTATCACCGTTTCGGTACAAAAAGCGACAAACCGGCTCGGGCGGTACCTCCGACGATTCGGGCGGTACCTCCGGCCGACTATCGGTCGAAAATTTTCAAAGTCCCACGGCTCCGGGCGGCACCTCCGAAACGTTTCCGAGCGATTTGCGTCTAAGCGATGAGCGATACGGTGAAATGCTTCGAACGAATGTTTCATGATTTTCGACGGGCTATACGACCCCGTTATCAGATTTACGGTAAATGACGCATTTCTCGAAATTTCCGTTTCCGACGCATATTTTTTCATCATTTCGCAAAATCTGTACGCACATTCACAGAGCACGTTAAAAACCACGAAACATTCGTTCGGAACGGTTAATCGTAACTATCACCGTTTCGGTACAAAAAGCGACAAACCGGCTCGGGCGGTACCTCCGACGATTCGGGCGGTACCTCCGGCCGACTATCGGTCGAAAATTTTCAAAGTCCCACGGCTCCGGGCGGCACCTCCGAAACGTTTCCGAGCGATTTGCGTCTAAGCGATGAGCGATACGGTGAAATGCTTCGAACGAATGTTTCATGATTTTCGACGGGCTATACGACCCCGTTATCAGATTTACGGTAAATGACGCATTTCTCGAAATTTCCGTTTCCGACGCATATTTTTTCATCATTTCGCAAAATCTGTACGCACATTCACAGAGCACGTTAAAAACCACGAAACATTCGTTCGGAACGGTTAATCGTAACTATCACCGTTTCGGTACAAAAAGCGACAAACCGGCTCGGGCGGTACCTCCGACGATTCGGGCGGTACCTCCGGCCGACTATCGGTCGAAAATTTTCAAAGTCCCACGGCTCCGGGCGGCACCTCCGAAACGTTTCCGAGCGATTTGCGTCTAAGCGATGAGCGATACGGTGAAATGCTTCGAACGAATGTTTCATGATTTTCGACGGGCTATACGACCCCGTTATCAGATTTACGGTAAATGACGCATTTCTCGAAATTTCCGTTTCCGACGCATATTTTTTCATCATTTCGCAAAATCTGTACGCACATTCACAGAGCACGTTAAAAACCACGAAACATTCGTTCGGAACGGTTAATCGTAACTATCACCGTTTCGGTACAAAAAGCGACAAACCGGCTCGGGCGGTACCTCCGACGATTCGGGCGGTACCTCCGGCCGACTATCGGTCGAAAATTTTCAAAGTCCCACGGCTCCGGGCGGCACCTCCGAAACGTTTCCGAGCGATTTGCGTCTAAGCGATGAGCGATACGGTGAAATGCTTCGAACGAATGTTTCATGATTTTCGACGGGCTATACGACCCCGTTATCAGATTTACGGTAAATGACGCATTTCTCGAAATTTCCGTTTCCGACGCATATTTTTTCATCATTTCGCAAAATCTGTACGCACATTCACAGAGCACGTTAAAAACCACGAAACATTCGTTCGGAACGGTTAATCGTAACTATCACCGTTTCGGTACAAAAAGCGACAAACCGGCTCGGGCGGTACCTCCGACGATTCGGGCGGTACCTCCGGCCGACTATCGGTCGAAAATTTTCAAAGTCCCACGGCTCCGGGCGGCACCTCCGAAACGTTTCCGAGCGATTTGCGTCTAAGCGATGAGCGATACGGTGAAATGCTTCGAACGAATGTTTCATGATTTTCGACGGGCTATACGACCCCGTTATCAGATTTACGGTAAATGACGCATTTCTCGAAATTTCCGTTTCCGACGCATATTTTTTCATCATTTCGCAAAATCTGTACGCACATTCACAGAGCACGTTAAAAACCACGAAACATTCGTTCGGAACGGTTAATCGTAACTATCACCGTTTCGGTACAAAAAGCGACAAACCGGCTCGGGCGGTACCTCCGACGATTCGGGCGGTACCTCCGGCCGACTATCGGTCGAAAATTTTCAAAGTCCCACGGCTCCGGGCGGCACCTCCGAAACGTTTCCGAGCGATTTGCGTCTAAGCGATGAGCGATACGGTGAAATGCTTCGAACGAATGTTTCATGATTTTCGACGGGCTATACGACCCCGTTATCAGATTTACGGTAAATGACGCATTTCTCGAAATTTCCGTTTCCGACGCATATTTTTTCATCATTTCGCAAAATCTGTACGCACATTCACAGAGCACGTTAAAAACCACGAAACATTCGTTCGGAACGGTTAATCGTAACTATCACCGTTTCGGTACAAAAAGCGACAAACCGGCTCGGGCGGTACCTCCGACGATTCGGGCGGTACCTCCGGCCGACTATCGGTCGAAAATTTTCAAAGTCCCACGGCTCCGGGCGGCACCTCCGAAACGTTTCCGAGCGATTTGCGTCTAAGCGATGAGCGATACGGTGAAATGCTTCGAACGAATGTTTCATGATTTTCGACGGGCTATACGACCCCGTTATCAGATTTACGGTAAATGACGCATTTCTCGAAATTTCCGTTTCCGACGCATATTTTTTCATCATTTCGCAAAATCTGTACGCACATTCACAGAGCACGTTAAAAACCACGAAACATTCGTTCGGAACGGTTAATCGTAACTATCACCGTTTCGGTACAAAAAGCGACAAACCGGCTCGGGCGGTACCTCCGACGATTCGGGCGGTACCTCCGGCCGACTATCGGTCGAAAATTTTCAAAGTCCCACGGCTCCGGGCGGCACCTCCGAAACGTTTCCGAGCGATTTGCGTCTAAGCGATGAGCGATACGGTGAAATGCTTCGAACGAATGTTTCATGATTTTCGACGGGCTATACGACCCCGTTATCAGATTTACGGTAAATGACGCATTTCTCGAAATTTCCGTTTCCGACGCATATTTTTTCATCATTTCGCAAAATCTGTACGCACATTCACAGAGCACGTTAAAAACCACGAAACATTCGTTCGGAACGGTTAATCGTAACTATCACCGTTTCGGTACAAAAAGCGACAAACCGGCTCGGGCGGTACCTCCGACGATTCGGGCGGTACCTCCGGCCGACTATCGGTCGAAAATTTTCAAAGTCCCACGGCTCCGGGCGGCACCTCCGAAACGTTTCCGAGCGATTTGCGTCTAAGCGATGAGCGATACGGTGAAATGCTTCGAACGAATGTTTCATGATTTTCGACGGGCTATACGACCCCGTTATCAGATTTACGGTAAATGACGCATTTCTCGAAATTTCCGTTTCCGACGCATATTTTTTCATCATTTCGCAAAATCTGTACGCACATTCACAGAGCACGTTAAAAACCACGAAACATTCGTTCGGAACGGTTAATCGTAACTATCACCGTTTCGGTACAAAAAGCGACAAACCGGCTCGGGCGGTACCTCCGACGATTCGGGCGGTACCTCCGGCCGACTATCGGTCGAAAATTTTCAAAGTCCCACGGCTCCGGGCGGCACCTCCGAAACGTTTCCGAGCGATTTGCGTCTAAGCGATGAGCGATACGGTGAAATGCTTCGAACGAATGTTTCATGATTTTCGACGGGCTATACGACCCCGTTATCAGATTTACGGTAAATGACGCATTTCTCGAAATTTCCGTTTCCGACGCATATTTTTTCATCATTTCGCAAAATCTGTACGCACATTCACAGAGCACGTTAAAAACCACGAAACATTCGTTCGGAACGGTTAATCGTAACTATCACCGTTTCGGTACAAAAAGCGACAAACGGCTCGGGCGGTACCTCCGACGATTCGGGCGGTACCTCCGGCCGACTATCGGTCGAAAATTTTCAAAGTCCCACGGCTCCGGGCGGCACCTCCGAAACGTTTCCGAGCGATTTGCGTCTAAGCGATGAGCGATACGGTGAAATGCTTCGAACGAATGTTTCATGATTTTCGACGGGCTATACGACCCCGTTATCAGATTTACGGTAAATGACGCATTTCTCGAAATTTCCGTTTCCGACGCATATTTTTTCATCATTTCGCAAAATCTGTACGCACATTCACAGAGCACGTTAAAAACCACGAAACATTCGTTCGGAACGGTTAATCGTAACTATCACCGTTTCGGTACAAAAAGCGACA
>CASCJU010000102.1:12500-14963 GCA_949152495.1 Lasius fuliginosus | reverse complement strand
TATCAGATTTACGGTAAATGACGCATTTCTCGAAATTTCCGTTTCCGACGCATATTTTTTCATCATTTCGCAAAATCTGTACGCACATTCACAGAGCACGTTAAAAACCACGAAACATTCGTTCGGAACGGTTAATCGTATCTATCACCGTTTCGGTACAAAAAGCGACAAACCGGCTCGGGCGGTACCTCCGACGATTCGGGCGGTACCTCCGGCCGACTATCGGTCGAAAATTTTCAAAGTCCCACGGCTCCGGGCGGCACCTCCGAAACGTTTCCGAGCGATTTGCGTCTAAGCGATGAGCGATACGGTGAAATGCTTCGAACGAATGTTTCATGATTTTCGACGGGCTATACGACCCCGTTATCAGATTTACGGTAAATGACGCATTTCTCGAAATTTCCGTTTCCGACGCATATTTTTTCATCATTTCGCAAAATCTGTACGCACATTCACAGAGCACGTTAAAAACCACGAAACATTCGTTCGGAACGGTTAATCGTATCTATCACCGTTTCGGTACAAAAAGCGACAAACCGGCTCGGGCGGTACCTCCGACGATTCGGGCGGTACCTCCGGCCGACTATCGGTCGAAAATTTTCAAAGTCCCACGGCTCCGGGCGGCACCTCCGAAACGTTTCCGAGCGATTTGCGTCTAAGCGATGAGCGATACGGTGAAATGCTTCGAACGAATGTTTCATGATTTTCGACGGGCTATACGACCCCGTTATCAGATTTACGGTAAATGACGCATTTCTCGAAATTTCCGTTTCCGACGCATATTTTTTCATCATTTCGCAAAATCTGTACGCACATTCACAGAGCACGTTAAAAACCACGAAACATTCGTTCGGAACGGTTAATCGTATCTATCACCGTTTCGGTACAAAAAGCGACAAACCGGCTCGGGCGGTACCTCCGACGATTCGGGCGGTACCTCCGGCCGACTATCGGTCGAAAATTTTCAAAGTCCCACGGCTCCGGGCGGCACCTCCGAAACGTTTCCGAGCGATTTGCGTCTAAGCGATGAGCGATACGGTGAAATGCTTCGAACGAATGTTTCATGATTTTCGACGGGCTATACGACCCCGTTATCAGATTTACGGTAAATGACGCATTTCTCGAAATTTCCGTTTCCGACGCATATTTTTTCATCATTTCGCAAAATCTGTACGCACATTCACAGAGCACGTTAAAAACCACGAAACATTCGTTCGGAACGGTTAATCGTATCTATCACCGTTTCGGTACAAAAAGCGACAAACCGGCTCGGGCGGTACCTCCGACGATTCGGGCGGTACCTCCGGCCGACTATCGGTCGAAAATTTTCAAAGTCCCACGGCTCCGGGCGGCACCTCCGAAACGTTTCCGAGCGATTTGCGTCTAAGCGATGAGCGATACGGTGAAATGCTTCGAACGAATGTTTCATGATTTTCGACGGGCTATACGACCCCGTTATCAGATTTACGGTAAATGACGCATTTCTCGAAATTTCCGTTTCCGACGCATATTTTTTCATCATTTCGCAAAATCTGTACGCACATTCACAGAGCACGTTAAAAACCACGAAACATTCGTTCGGAACGGTTAATCGTATCTATCACCGTTTCGGTACAAAAAGCGACAAACCGGCTCGGGCGGTACCTCCGACGATTCGGGCGGTACCGTCCGGCCGACTATCGGTCGAAAATTTTCAAAGTCCCACGGCTCCGGGCGGCACCTCCGAAACGTTTCCGAGCGATTTGCGTCTAAGCGATGAGCGATACGGTGAAATGCTTCGAACGAATGTTTCATGATTTTCGACGGGCTATACGACCCCGTTATCAGATTTACGGTAAATGACGCATTTCTCGAAATTTCCGTTTCCGACGCATATTTTTTCATCATTTCGCAAAATCTGTACGCACATTCACAGAGCACGTTAAAAACCACGAAACATTCGTTCGGAACGGTTAATCGTATCTATCACCGTTTCGGTACAAAAAGCGACAAACCGGCTCGGGCGGTACCTCCGACGATTCGGGCGGTACCTCCGGCCGACTATCGGTCGAAAATTTTCAAAGTCCCACGGCTCCGGGCGGCACCTCCGAAACGTTTCCGAGCGATTTGCGTCTAAGCGATGAGCGATACGGTGAAATGCTTCGAACGAATGTTTCATGATTTTCGACGGGCTATACGACCCCGTTATCAGATTTACGGTAAATGACGCATTTCTCGAAATTTCCGTTTCCGACGCATATTTTTTCATCATTTCGCAAAATCTGTACGCACATTCACAGAGCACGTTAAAAACCACGAAACATTCGTTCGGAACGGTTAATCGTATCTATCACCGTTTCGGTACAAAAAGCGACAAACCGGCTCGGGCGGTACCTCCGACGATTCGGGCGGTACCTCCGGCCGACTATCGGTCGAAAATTTTCAAAGTTCCAACCTCTCCAAGCGGCACCTACGAAACATTTC
>CASCJU010000102.1:0-2500 GCA_949152495.1 Lasius fuliginosus | reverse complement strand
TAGAACATATCTCGTGGAGAACGCACGAAGCGTCCGAGACGCGAAGAACGCGCTCCGCTCGATCGTCCGTCCGACTCGTTCGACTCGTTCGACGCGCCGAGCGCGACGCACCTCTTATAGTACCCAACCGGCCGGCCAGGCGGTCGGCGACGCACGGTCCTACGAGCGGCCGCGTACCCGCGCGAGCGCCGAAGAGCTAGCGCAGTCGAGACATGGACGGCACCTCCGATCGACTCTCGGACGAAAATTTACAAAGTCCCACGGCTCCGGGCGGCACCTCCGAAACGTTTCCGAGCGATTTGCGTCTAAGCGATGAGCGATACGGTGAAATGCTTCGAACGAATGTTTCATGATTTTCGACGGGCTATACGACCCCGTTATCAGATTTACGGTAAATGACGCATTTCTCGAAATTTCCGTTTCCGACGCATATTTTTTCATCATTTCGCAAAATCTGTACGCACATTCACAGAGCACGTTAAAAACCACGAAACATTCGTTCGGAACGGTTAATCGTATCTATCACCGTTTCGGTACAAAAAGCGACAAACCGGCTCGGGCGGTACCTCCGACGATTCGGGCGGTACCTCCGGCCGACTATCGGTCGAAAATTTTCAAAGTCCCACGGCTCCGGGCGGCACCTCCGAAACGTTTCCGAGCGATTTGCGTCTAAGCGATGAGCGATACGGTGAAATGCTTCGAACGAATGTTTCATGATTTTCGACGGGCTATACGACCCCGTTATCAGATTTACGGTAAATGACGCATTTCTCGAAATTTCCGTTTCCGACGCATATTTTTTCATCATTTCGCAAAATCTGTACGCACATTCACAGAGCACGTTAAAAACCACGAAACATTCGTTCGGAACGGTTAATCGTATCTATCACCGTTTCGGTACAAAAAGCGACAAACCGGCTCGGGCGGTACCTCCGACGATTCGGGCGGTACCTCCGGCCGACTATCGGTCGAAAATTTTCAAAGTCCCACGGCTCCGGGCGGCACCTCCGAAACGTTTCCGAGCGATTTGCGTCTAAGCGATGAGCGATACGGTGAAATGCTTCGAACGAATGTTTCATGATTTTCGACGGGCTATACGACCCCGTTATCAGATTTACGGTAAATGACGCATTTCTCGAAATTTCCGTTTCCGACGCATATTTTTTCATCATTTCGCAAAATCTGTACGCACATTCACAGAGCACGTTAAAAACCACGAAACATTCGTTCGGAACGGTTAATCGTATCTATCACCGTTTCGGTACAAAAAGCGACAAACCGGCTCGGGCGGTACCTCCGACGATTCGGGCGGTACCTCCGGCCGACTATCGGTCGAAAATTTTCAAAGTCCCACGGCTCCGGGCGGCACCTCCGAAACGTTTCCGAGCGATTTGCGTCTAAGCGATGAGCGATACGGTGAAATGCTTCGAACGAATGTTTCATGATTTTCGACGGGCTATACGACCCCGTTATCAGATTTACGGTAAATGACGCATTTCTCGAAATTTCCGTTTCCGACGCATATTTTTTCATCATTTCGCAAAATCTGTACGCACATTCACAGAGCACGTTAAAAACCACGAAACATTCGTTCGGAACGGTTAATCGTATCTATCACCGTTTCGGTACAAAAAGCGACAAACCGGCTCGGGCGGTACCTCCGACGATTCGGGCGGTACCTCCGGCCGACTATCGGTCGAAAATTTTCAAAGTCCCACGGCTCCGGGCGGCACCTCCGAAACGTTTCCGAGCGATTTGCGTCTAAGCGATGAGCGATACGGTGAAATGCTTCGAACGAATGTTTCATGATTTTCGACGGGCTATACGACCCCGTTATCAGATTTACGGTAAATGACGCATTTCTCGAAATTTCCGTTTCCGACGCATATTTTTTCATCATTTCGCAAAATCTGTACGCACATTCACAGAGCACGTTAAAAACCACGAAACATTCGTTCGGAACGGTTAATCGTATCTATCACCGTTTCGGTACAAAAAGCGACAAACCGGCTCGGGCGGTACCTCCGACGATTCGGGCGGTACCTCCGGCCGACTATCGGTCGAAAATTTTCAAAGTCCCACGGCTCCGGGCGGCACCTCCGAAACGTTTCCGAGCGATTTGCGTCTAAGCGATGAGCGATACGGTGAAATGCTTCGAACGAATGTTTCATGATTTTCGACGGGCTATACGACCCCGTTATCAGATTTACGGTAAATGACGCATTTCTCGAAATTTCCGTTTCCGACGCATATTTTTTCATCATTTCGCAAAATCTGTACGCACATTCACAGAGCACGTTAAAAACCACGAAACATTCGTTCGGAACGGTTAATCGTATCTATCACCGTTTCGGTACAAAAAGCGACAAACCGGCTCGGGCGGTACCTCCGACGATTCGGGCGGTACCTCCGGCCGACTATCGGTCGAAAATTTTCAAAGTCCCACGGCTCCGGGCGGCACCTCCGAAACGTTTCCGAGCGATTTGCGTCTAAGCGATGA
>CASCJU010000101.1:117500-144000 GCA_949152495.1 Lasius fuliginosus | reverse complement strand
CGCGCATTCTCGTGTCCAACAGCACATGCCGCGTATTCACGTGTCCAACTGCACAGGCCATGCATTCTCGTGTCCAAATGCACAGGCCGTGCATTCTCGTGTCCAAATGCACAGGCTGCCCATTCTCATGTCCAAATGCACAGGCCGCCCATTCTCGTGTGCTACTGCACAGGCCGCTAAATCTCTTGTCCAACTGCACAGGTCGCGCATTCTCGTGTCCAACTGCACAGGCGCGCATTCTCGTGTCCAACTGCACTGGCCATGGATTCTCGTGTCCAACTGCACAGGCCATGCATTCTCGTGTCCAACTGCACAGCCGTGCATTCTCGCGTCCAAATGCACAGGCCGCCCATTCTCGTGTCCAAATGCACAGACCGCCCATTCTCGTGTCCAACTGCACAGGCCGCCCATTCTCGTGTCCAACTGCACATGTCGCGCATTCTCGTGTCCAACTGCACAAGCCATGCATTATCGTGTCCAACTGCACAGGCCGTGCATTCTCGTGTCCAAATGCACAGGCCGCCCATCCTCGTGTCCATCTGCACATTCAGCCCATTTTCGTGTCCAACTGCACAGGCCGCTAATTCTCTTGTCCAACTGCACATGCCGCGCATTCTCGTGCCCAACTGCACAGGCCATGCATTCTCGTGTCCAAATGCACAGGCCGTGCATTCTCGTGTCCAAATGCACAGGCCGCCCATTCTCGTGTCCAAATGCACAGGCCGCCCATTCTCGTGTCCAACTGCACAGGCCGTCCATTCTCGTGTCCAACTGCACTGGCCACTAATTCTCTTGTCCAACTGCACAGGCCGCGCATTCTCTTGTCCAACTGCACATGCCGCGCATTCACGTGTCCAACTGCACAGTCCATTCATTCTCTTGTCCAACTGCACAGGCCGCGCATTCTCGTGTCCAACACACATGCCGCGCATTCACGTGTCGAACTGCACAGGCCATGCATTCTCGTGTCCAATTGCACAGGCCGTGCATTCTCGCGTCCAAATGCACTGGCCGCCCATTCTCGTGTCCAACTGCACATTCCGCCCATTCTCGTGTCCAACTGCACAGGCCGCTAATTCTCTTGTCCAACTGCACAGGCCGCGCATTCTCGTGTCCATCTGCACATGCCGCGCATTCTCGTGTCCAACTGCACAGGCCATGCATTATCGTGTCCATCTGCACAGGCCGCTAATTCTCTTGTCCAACTGCACAGGCCGCGCATTCTCGTGTCCAACTGCACATGCCGCGCATTTACGTGTCCAACTGCACAGGCCATGCATTCTCGTGTCCAAATGCACAGGCCGTGCATTCTCGTGTCCAAATGCACAGGCCGCCCATTCTCGTGTCCAACTGCACAATTCGCGCATTTTCGTGTCCAACTGCACAGGCCGCCCATTCTCGTGTCCATTGCACAGGTCACGCATTCCCGTGTCCGACTGCACAGGCCGCGCATTCTCGTGTCCAATTACACAGACCTCGCTTTTTCGTGTCCAACTGCACTGGCCATGGATTCTCGTGTCCAACTGCACAGGCCATGCATTCCCGTGTCCAACTGCACAGGCCGTGCATTCTCGTGTCCAAATGCACATTCCGCCCATTATCGTGTCCAAATGCACAGACCGCCCATTCTCGTGTCCAACTGCACAGGCCGCCCATTCTCGTGTCCAACTGCACATGTCGCGCATTCTCGTGTCCAACTGCACAGGCCATGCATTATCGTGTCCAACTGCACAGGTTGTGCATTCTCGTGTCCAAATGCACAGGCCGTCCATTCGCGTGTCCAACTGCACAGGCCGCGCATTCTCGTGTCCAACTACACAGGTCACTAATTCTCTTGTCCAACTGCACAGGCCGCGCATTCTCGTGTCCAACTGCACAGGCCATGCATTCTCGTGTCCAACTGCCCAGGCCGCGCATTCTCGTGTCCAAATGCACAGGCCATGCATTCTCGTGTCCTAATGCACAGGCCGCCCATTCTCGTGTCCAAATGCACAGGCCGCCCATTCTCGTGTCCAACTGCACATGCCGCCCTTTCTCGTGTCCAACTGCACAGGCCGCTAATTCTCTTGTCCAACTGCACAGGCCGCGCATTCTCGTGTCCAACAGCACATGCCGCGCATTCACATGTCCAACTGCACAGGCCATGCATTCTCGTGTCCAAATGCACAGGCCGTGCATTCTCGTGTCCAAATGCACAGGCCGCCCATTCTCGTGTCCAAATGCACAGGCCGCCCATTCTCGTGTCCAACTGCACAGGCCGCTAATTCTCTTGTCCAACTGCACAGGCCGCGTATTCTCGTGTCCAACTGCACATGCCGCGCATTTACGTGTCCAACTGCACAGGCCATGCATTCTCGTGTCCGAATGCACAGGCCATGCATTCTCGTGTCCAAATGCACAGGCCGCCCATTCTCGTGTCCAACTGCACAAGTCGCGCATTCTCGTGTCCATCTGCACATGCCGCGCATTCTCGTGTCCAACTGCACAGGCCATGCATTCTCGTGTCCAAATGCACAGGCCGTGCATTCTCGTGTCCTAATGCACAGGCCGCCCATTCTCGTGTCCAAATGCACAGGCCGCCCATTCTCGTGTCCAACTGCACATGCCGCCCATTCTCGTGTCCAACTGCACAGGCCGCTAATTCTCTTGTCCAACTGCACAGGCCGCGCATTCTCGTGTCCAACAGCACATGCCGCGCATTCACGTGTCCAACTGCACAGTCCATGCATTCTCGTGTCCAAATGCTCAGGCCGCCCATTCTCGTGTCCAAATGCACAGGCCGCCCATTCTCGTGTCCAACTGCACAGGCCGCTAATTCTCTTGTCCAACTGCACAGGCCGCGCATTCTCGTGTCCAACTGCACATGCCGCGCATTTACGTGTCCAACTGCACAGGCCATGCATTCTCGTGTCCAAATGCACAGGTCGTGCATTCTCGTGCCCAAATGCACAGGCCGCCCATTCACGTGTCCAACTGCACAAGTCGCGCATTTTCGTGTCCAACTGCACAGGCCGCCCATTCTCGTGTCCATTGCACAGGTCACGCATTCCCGTGTCCAACTGCACAGGCCATGCATTCTCGTGTCCAAATGCACAGGCCGTGCATTCTCGTGTCCAAATGCACAGGCCGCCCATTCTCGTGTCCAAATGCACAGGCCGCCCATTCTCGTGTCCAACTGCACATGCCGCCCATTCTCGTGTCCAACTGCGCAGGCCGCTAATTCTCTTGTCCAACTGCACAGGCCGCGCATTCTCGTGTCCAACTGCACATGCCGCGCATTCTCGTGTCCAACTGCACAGGCCATGCATTCTCGTGTCCAAATGCACAGGCCGTGCATTCTCGTGTCCTAATGCACAGGCCGCCCATTCTCTTGTCCAAATGCACAGGCCGCCCATTCTCGTGTCCAACTGCACATGCCGCCCATTCTCGTGTCCAACTGCACAGGCCGCTAATTCTCTTGTCCAACTGCACAGGCCGCGCATTCTCGTGTCCAACAGCACATGCCGCGCATTCACGTGTCCAACTGCACAGGCCATGCATTCTCGTGTCCAAATGCTCAGGCCGCCCATTCTCGTGTCCAAATGCACAGGCCGCCCATTCTCGTGTCCAACTGCACAGGCCGCTAATTCTCTTGTCCAACTGCACAGGCCGCGCATTCTCGTGTCCAACTGCACATGCCGCGCATTTACGTGTCCAACTGCACAGGCCATGCATTCTCGTGTCCAAATGCACAGGCCGTGCATTCTCGTGTCCAAATGCACAGGCCGCCCATTCACGTGTCCAACTGCACAAGTCGCGCATTTTCGTGTCCAACTGCACAGGCCGCCCATTCTCGTGTCCATTGCACAGGTCACGCATTCCCGTGTCCGACTGCACAGGCCGCGCATTCTCGTGTCCAAATGCACAGACCTCGCTTTTTCGTGTCCAACTGCACAGGCTGCCATTCTCGTGTCCAAATGCACAGGCCGCCCATTCTCGTGTCCGAATGCACAGGCCGCCCATTCTCGTGTCCAAATGCACAGGCCGCCCATTCTCGTGTCCATCTGCACAGGCAGCCCATTTTCGTGTCCAACTGCACAGGCCGCTAATTCTCTTGTCCAACTGCACAGGCCGCGCATTCTCGTGTCCAACTGCACATGCCGCGCATTCTCGTGTCCAACTGCACAGGCCATGCATTCTCGTGTCCAAATGCACAGGCCGTGCATTCTCGTGTCCTAATGCACAGGCCGCCCATTCTCGTGTCCAAATGCACAGGCCGCCCATTCTCGTGTCCAACTGCACATGCCGCCCTTTCTCGTGTCCAACTGCACAGGCCGCTAATTCTCTTGTCCAACTGCACAGGCCGCGCATTCTCGTGTTCAAATGCACAGGCCGTGCATTCTCGTGTCCTAATGCACAGGCCGCCCATTCTCGTGTCCAAATGCACAGGCCGCCCATTCTCGTGTCCAACTGCACATGCCGCCCTTTCTCGTGTCCAACTGCACAGGCCGCTAATTCTCTTGTCCAAATGCACAGGCCGTGCATTCTCGTGTCCAAATGCACAGGCCGCCCATTCTCGTGTCCAAATGCACAGGCCGCCCATTCTCGTGTCCAACTGCACATGCCGCCCATTCTCGTGTCCAACTGCGCAGGCCGCTAATTCTCTTGTCCAACTGCACAGGCCGCGCATTCTCGTGTCCAACTGCACATGCCGCGCATTCTCGTGTCCAACTGCACAGGCCATGCATTCTCGTGTCCAAATGCACAGGCCGTGCATTCTCGTGTCCTAATGCACAGGCCGCCCATTCTCGTGTCCAAATGCACAGGCCGCCCATTCTCGTGTCCAAATGCACAGGCCGCCCATTCTCGTGTCCAACTGCACAGGCCGCTAATTCTCTTGTCCAACTGCACAGGCCGCGTATTCTCGTGTCCAACTGCACATGCCGCGCATTTACGTGTCCAACTGCACAGGCAATGCATTCTCGTGTCCAAATGCACAGGCCGTGCATTCTCGTGTCCAAATGCACAGGCCGCCCATTCTCGTGTCCAACTGCACAAGTCGCGCATTTTCGTGTCCAACTGCACAGGCCGCCCATTCTCGTGTCCATTGCACAGGTAACGCATTCCCGTGTCCGACTGCACAGGCCGCGCATTCTCGTGTCCAAATGCACAGACCTCGCTTTTTCGTGTCCAACTGCACAGGCTGCCATTCTCGTGTCCTAATGCACAGGCCGCCCATTCTCGTGTCCAAATGCACAGGCCGCCCATTCTCGTGTCCAACTGCACATGCCGCCCATTCTCGTGTCCAACTGCACAGGCCGCTAATTCTCTTGTCCAACTGCACAGGCCGCGCATTCTCGTGTCCAACAGCACATGCCGCGCATTCACGTGTCCAACTGCACAGGCCATGCATTCTCGTGTCCAAATGCTCAGGCCGCCCATTCTCGTGTCCAAATGCACAGGCCGCCCATTCTCGTGTCCAACTGCACAGGCCGCTAATTCTCTTGTCCAACTGCACAGGCCGCGCATTCTCGTGTCCAACTGCACATGCCGCGCATTTACGTGTCCAACTGCACAGGCCATGCATTCTCGTGTCCAAATGCACAGGCCGTGCATTCTCGTGTCCAAATGCACAGGCCGCCCATTCACGTGTCCAACTGCACAAGTCGCGCATTTTCGTGTCCAACTGCACAGGCCGCCCATTCTCGTGTCCATTGCACAGGTCACGCATTCCCGTGTCCGACTGCACAGGCCGCGCATTCTCGTGTCCAAATGCACAGACCTCGCTTTTTCGTGTCCAACTGCACAGGCTGCCATTCTCGTGTCCTATTGTACAGGTCGCGCATTCTCGTGTCCAACTGCACTGGCGCGCATTCTCGTGTCCAACTGCACAGGCCATATATTCTCGTGTCCAACTGCACAGGCCGCGCATTCTCGTGTCCAAATGCACAGGCCGTCCATTCTCGTGTCCAAATGCACAGGCCGCCCATTCTCGTGTCCAACTGCACAAGTCGCGCATTTTCGTATCCAACTGCACAGGCCGCCCATTCTCGTGTCCATTACACAAATCACGCATTCTCGTGTCCTACTGTACTGGTCGCGCATTCTCGTGTCCAACTGCACAGGCGCGCATTCTCGTGTCCATCTGCACTGGCCATGGATTCTCGTGTCCAACTGCACAGGCCATGCATTCTCGTGTATAACAGCACAGGCCGTGCATTCTCGCGTCCAAAAGCACAGGCCGCCCATTCTCGTGTCCAAATGCACAGACCGCCCATTCTCGTGTCCAACTGCACAGGCCGCCCATTCTCGTGTCCAACTGCACATGTCGCGCATTCTCGTGTCCAACTGCACAGGCCATGCATTATCGTGTCCAACTGCACAGGCCGTGCATTCTCGTGTCCAAATGCACAGGCCGCCCTTTCTCGTGTCCATCTGCACAGGCAGCCCATTTTCGTGTCCAACTGCACAGGCCGCTAATTCTCTTGTCCAACTGCACAGGCCGCGCATTCTCGTGTCCAACTGCACATGCCGCGCATTCTCGTGTCCAACAGCACATGCCGCGCATTCTCGTGTCCAAATGCACAGGCCGTGCATTCTCGTGTCCAAATGCACAGGACGCCCATTCTCGAGTCCAAATGCACAGGCCGCCCATTCTTGTGTCCAACTGCACAGGCCGCTAATTCTCTTGTCCAACTGCACAGGCCGCGCATTCTCGTGTCCAACTGCACATGCCGCACATTTACGTGTCCAACTGCACAGACCATGCATTCTCGTGTCCAAATGCACAGGCCGTGCATTCTCGTGTCCAAATGCACAGGCCGCCCATTCTCGTGTCCAACTGCACAGGCCGCCCATTCTCGTGTCATTGCACAGGTCACGCATTCCCGTGTCCGACTGCACAGGCCGCCCATTCTCGTGTCCAACTGCACAGGCCGCTAATTCTTTTGTCCAACTGCACAGGCCGCCCATTCTCGTGTCCATTGCACAAGTCACGCATTCCCGTGTCCGACTGCACAGGCCGCGCATTCTCGTGTCCAAATGCACAGACCTCGCTTTTTCGTGTCCAACTGCACAGGCTGCCATTCTCGTGTCCTACTGTACAGGTCGCGCATTCTCGTGTCTAACTGCACAGGCGCGCATTCTCGTGTCCAACTGCACAGGACATATATTCTCGTGTCCAACTGCACATGCCACGCATTCTCGTGTCCAAATGCACAGGCCGTGCATTCTTGTGCCCAAATGCACAGGCCGCCCATTCTCGTGTCCTACTGCACAAGTCGCGCATTTTCGTGTCCAACTGCACAGGCCGCCCATTCTCGTGTCCAACTGCACAGGCCGCGCATTCTCATGTCCAACTACACAGGCCGCTAATTCTCTTGTCCAACTGCACAGGTCGCGCATTCTCGTGTCCAACTGCACATGCCGCGCATTTACGTATCCAACTGCACAGACCATGCATTCTCGTGTCCAAATGCACAGGCCGTGCATTCTCGTGTCCAAATGCACAGGCCGCCCATTCTCGTGTCCAACTGCACAAGTCGCGCATTTTCTTGTCCAACTGCACAGGCCGCCCATTCTCGTGTCCATTGCACAGGTCATGCATTCCCGTGTCCGACTGCACAGGCCGCGCATTCTCGTGTCCAAATGTACAGACCTCGCTTTTTCGTGTCCAACTGCACAGGCTGCCCATTCTCGTGTCCTACTGTACAGGTCGCGCATTCTCGTGTCCAACTGCACAGGCGCGCATTCTCGTGTCCAACTGCACAGGCCATATATTCTCGTGTCCAACTGCACAGGCCATGCATTCTCGTGTCCAAATGCACAGGCCGCCCATTCTCGTGTCCAACTGCACATGCCGCCCATTCACGTGTCCAACTGCACAAGTCGCGCATTTTCGTGTCGAACTGCACAGGCCGCCCATTCTCGTGTCCATTGCACAGGTCACGCATTCCCGTGTCCGACTGCACGAGCCGCGCATTCTCGAGTCCAAATGCACAGGCCTCGCATTTTCGTGTCCAACAACACAGGCCATGGATTCTCGTGTCCAACTGCACAGGACGCGCGTTCTCGTGTCCTACTGCACAAGTCGCGTATTTTTGTGTCCAACTGCACAGGTCGCGCATTCTCGTGTCCAACTAAACAGGCCACTAATTCTCTTGTCCATCTGCACGGGCCGTGCATTCTCGTGTCCAACTGCACAGGCCATGCATTTTCGTGTCCAACTGTACAGGCCGTGCATTCTCGCGTCCAAATGCACTGGCCGCCCATTCTCGTGTCCAACTGCACAGGCCGCGCATTCTCGTCTCCAACTGCACAGGCCATGCATTCTCGTGTCCAACTGCACAGGCCGTGCATTCTCGTGTCCAAATGCACAGACCGCCCATTCTCGTGTTCAACTGCACAGGCCGCGCATTCTCATGTCGAACTGCACAGGCCATGCATTATCGTGTCCAACTGCACATGCCGTGCATTCTCGTGTCCAAATGCACAGGCCGCCCATTCTCGTGTCCAACTGCACAGGCCGCCCATTCTCGTGTCCAAATGCACAGGCGAGCATTCTCGTGTCCAACTGCACACTCCATGCATTCTCGTGTCCAACTGCACAGGCGGCCCATTCTCGTGTCCAAATGCACAGGCCGCCCATTCTCGTGTCCAACTGCACAGGCCGCCCATTCTCGTGTCCAACTGCACAGGCCGCTAATTCTCTTGTCCAACTGCACAGGCCGCGCATTCTCGTGTCCAACAGCACATGCCGCGCATTCACGTGTCCAACTGCACAGGCCATGCATTCTCGTGTCCAACTGCACAGGCCGTGCATTCTCGCGTCCAAATGCACTGGCCGCCCATTCTCGTGTCCAACTGCACAGGCCGCCCATTCTCTTGTCCAACTGCACAAGTCGCGCATTTTCGTGTCCAACTGCACAGGCTGCCCATTCACGTGTCCATTGCACAGGTCACGCATTCCCGTGTCCAACTGCACAGGCCGCGCATTCTCGTGTCCAAATGCACAGGCCTCGCATTTTCGTGTCCAACTGCACATGCCATGGGTTCTCGTGTACAACAGCACAGGCCGCGCATTCTTGTGTCCAACTGCACAGGCCATGCATTCTCGTGTCCAACTGCATAGGCCGTGCATTCTCGCGTGCAAATGCACAGGCCGCCCATTCTCGTGTCCTACTGCACAAGTCGCGCATTTTCGTGTCCAACTGCACAGCTCGCACATTCTCGTGTCCAACTGCACAGGCCGCGCATTCTCGTGTCCAACTGCACAAGTCGCGCATTTTCGTGTCCAACTGCACAGGCCGCCCATTCTCGTGTCATTGCACAGGTCACGCATTCCCGTGTCCGACTGCACAGGCCGCGCATTCTCGTGTCCAAATGCACAGACCTCGCTTTTTCGTGTCCAACTGCACAGGCTGCCATTCTCGTGTCCTACTGTACAGGTCGCGCATTCTCGTGTCCAACTGCACAGGCGCGCATTCTCGTGTCCAACTGCACAGGCCATATATTCTCGTGTCCAACTGCACAGGCCATGCATTCTCGTGTCCAAATGCACAGGCCGTGCATTCTCGTGTCCAAATGCACAGGCCGCCCATTCTCGTGTCCAAATGCACAGGCCGCCCATTCTCGTGTCCTACTGCACATGCCGCCCATTCTCGTGTCCAACTGCACAGGCCGCTAATTCTCTTGTCCAACTGCACAGGCCGCGCATTCTCGTGTCCAACTGCACATGCCCCGCATTCTCGTGTCCAACTGCACAGGCTATGCATTCTCGTGTCCAAATGCAAAGGCCGTCCATTCTCGTGTCCAAATGCACAGGCCGCCCATTCTCGTGTCCAACTGCACAAGTCGCGCATTTTCGTATCCAACTGCACAGGCCGCCCATTCTCGTGTCCATTACACAAATCACGCATTCTCGTGTCCTACTGCACTGGTCGCGCATTCTCGTGTCCAACTGCACAGGCGCGCATTCTCGTGTCCGACTGCACTGGCCATGGATTCTCGTGTCCAACTGCACAGGCCATGCATTTTCGTGTCCAACTGCACAGGCCGTACATTCTCGCGTCCAAATGCACAGGCCGCCCATTCTCGTGTCCAAATGCACAGACCGCCCATTCTCGTGTCCAACTGCACAGGCCGCGCATTCTCGTGTCCAACTGCACATGCCGCGCATTCTCGTGTCCAACTGCACAGGCCATGCATTCTCGTGTCCAAGTGCACAGGCCGCCCATTCTCGTGTCCTACTGCACATACTGCCCATTCTCGTGTCCAACTGCACAGGCCGCTAATTCTCTTGTCCAACTGCACAGGCCGCGCATTCTCGTGTCCAACAGCACATGCCGCGCATTCACGTGTCCAACTGCACTGGCCATGCATTCTCGTGTCCAAATGCACAGGCCGTGCATTCTCGTGTCCAAATGCACAGGCCGCCCATTCTCGTGTCCAACTGCACAAGTCGCGCATTTTCGTGTCCAACTGTACAGGCCGCCCATTCCGTGTCCATTGCACAGGTCACGCATTCCCGTGTCCGACTGCACAGGCCGCGCATTCTCTTGTCCAAATGCACAGACCTCGCTTTTTCGTGTCCAACTGCACAGGCTGCCCATTCTCGTGTCTTACTGTACAGGTCGCGCTTCTCGTGTCCAACTGCACAGGCGCGCATTCTCGTGTCCAACTGCACAGGCCATATATTCTCGTGTCCAACTGCACAGGCCATGCATTCTCGTGTCCAAATGCACAGGCCGTTCATTCTCGTGTCCAACAGCACATGCCGCGCATTCACGTGTCCAACTGCACAGGCCGCGCATTCTCGTGTCCAACTGCACATGCCGCGCATTCTTGTGTCCAACTGCACAGGCCATGCATTCTCGTGTCCTAATGCACAGGCCGCGCATTCTCGTGTCCAAATGCACAGGCCGTCCATTCTCGTGTCCAAATGCACAGGCCGCCCATTCTCGTGTCCAACTGCACAAGTCGCGCATTTTCGTATCCAACTGCACAGGCCGCCCATTCTCGTGTCCATTACACAAATCACGCATTCTCGTGTCCTACTGTACTGGTCGCGCATTCTCGTGTCCAACTGCACAGGCGCGCATTCTCGTGTCCATCTGCACTGGCCATGGATTCTCGTGTCCAACTGCACAGGCCATGCATTCTCGTGTATAACAGCACAGGCCGTGCATTCTCGCGTCCAAATGCACAGGCCGCCCATTCTCGTGTCCAAATGCACAGACCGCCCATTCTCGTGTCCAACTGCACACGCCGCCCATTCTCGTGTCCAACTGCACATGTCGCGCATTCTCGTGTCCAACTGCACAGGCCATGCATTATCGTGTCCAACTGCACAGGCCGTGCATTCTCGTGTCCAAATGCACAGGCCGCCCTTTCTCGTGTCCATCTGCACAGGCAGCCCATTTTCGTGTCCAACTGCACAGGCCGCTAATTCTCTTGTCCAACTGCACAGGCCGCCCATTCTCGTGTCCAACTGCACAGGCCGCTAATTCTCTTGTCCAACTGAACAGGCCGCGCATTCTCGTGTCCAACTGCACATGCCGCGCATTCACGTGTCCAACTGCACAGGCCATGCATTCTCGTGTCCAACTGCACAGGCCGCGCATTCTCGTGTCCAACTGCACAGGCAATGCATTCTCGTGTCTAACTGCACAGGCTGTGCATTCTCGTGTCCAACTGACCAGGCCGTGCATTCTCGCTTCCAAATGCACTGGTCGCCCATTCTCGGGTCCAACTGCACATGCCGCCCATTCTCGTGTCCAACTGCACAAGTCGCCCATTTTCGTGTCCAAATGAACAGGCCGCCCATTCTCGTGTCCATTGCACAGGTCACGCATTCTCGTGTCCAACTGCACAGGTCGCGTATTCTCGTGTCCAACTGCACAGACCAAGGATTCTCGTGTCCAACTGCACGAGCCGCGCATTCTCGAGTCCTACTGCACAAGTCGCGTATTTAAGTGTCCAACTGCACAGGTCGCGCATTCTCGTGTCCAACTAAACAGTCGACTAATTCTCTTGTCCAACTGCACGGGCCGTGCATTCTCGTGTCCAACTGCACAGGCCATGCATTCTCGTGTCCAACTGCACAGGCCATGCATTCTCGTGTCCAAATGCACAGGCCGTGCATTCTCGTGTCCAAATACACAGGCCGCCCATTCTCGTGTCCAACTGCACAAGTCGCGCATTTTCGTGTCCAACTGCACAGGCCGCCCATTCCGTGTCCATTGCACAGGTCACGCATTCCCGTGTCCGACTGCACAGGCCGCGCATTCTCGTGTCCAAATGCACAGACCTCGCTTTTTCGTGTCCAACAGCACAGGCTGCCCATTCTCGTGTCCTACTGTACAGGTCGCGCATTCTCGTGTCCAACTGCACAAGCGCGCATTCTCGTGTCCAACTGCACTGGCCATATATTCTCGTGTCCAACTGCACAGGCCATGCATTCTCGTGTCCAAATGCACAGGCCGTGCATTCACGTGTCCAAATGCACAGGCCGTCAATCCTCGTGTCAAAATGCACAGGCCGCCCATTCTCGTGTCCAGCTGCAAATGCCGCCCATTCTCGTGTCCAACTTCACAGGCCGCTAATTCTCTTGTCCAACTCACAGGCAGCGCATTCTCGTGTCCAAATGCACAGGCCGCCCATTCTCGTGTCCATCTGCACAGGCAGCCCATTTTCGTGTCCAACTGCACAGGCCGCTAATTCCCTTGTCCAACTGCACAAGTCGCGCATTTTCGTGTCCAACTGCACAGGCCGCCCATTCACGTGTCCAACTGCACAGGCCGCGCTTTCTCGTGTCCAACTACACAGGCCGCTAATTCTCTTGTCCATCTGCACAGGCCGCGCATTCTCGTGTCCAACTACACAGGCCACTAATTCTCTTGTCCAACTGCACAGGCCGCCCATTTTCGTGTCCAAATGCACAGGCCGCCTATACTCGTGTCCAACTGCACAGGCCGCCCATTCTCGTGTCCAACTGCACAGGCCGCTAATTCTCTTGTCCAACTGCACAGGCCGCGCATTCTCGTGTCCAACTGCACATGCCGCGCATTCACGTGTCCAACTGCACAGGCCATGCATTCTCGTGTCCTAATGCACAGGCCGTGCATTCTCGTGTCCAAATGCACAGGCCGCCCATTCTCGTGTCCAAATGCACAGGCCGCCCATTCACGTGTCCAACTGCACAGGCTGCCCATTCTCGTGTCCAACTGCATAAGTCGCGCATTTTCGTTTCCAACTGCACAGGCCGCCCATTCTCGTGTCCATTGCACAGGTCACGTATTCTCGTGTCCAACTGCACAGGCCGCCCATTCTCGTGTCCAACTGCACAGGCCGCTAATTCTCTTGTCCAACTGCACAGGCCGCGCATTCTCGTGTCCAACTGCACATGCCGCGCATTCACGTGTCCAACTGCACAGGCCATGCATTCTCGTGTCCAACTGCACAGGCCGTGCATTCTCGTGTCCAACTGCACAGGCCGTGCATTCTCGCTTCCAAATGCACTGGTCGCCCATTCTCGGGTCCAACTGCACAGGCCGCCCATTCTCGTGTCCAACTGCACAAGTCGCGCATTTTCGTGTCCAACTGAACAGGCCGCCCATTCTCGTGTCCATTGCACAGGTCACGCATTCTCGTGTCCAACTGCACAGGTCGCGCATTCTCGTGTCCATCTGCACAGGCCATGGATTCTCGTGTCCAACTGCACAGGCGGCCCGTTCTCGTGTCCAACTGCACAGGCGGCTCATTCTCGTGTCCAACTTCACAGGCTGCGCATTCTCGTGTCCAACTTCACAGGCCGCTAATTCTCTTGTCCAACTGCACAGGCCGCGCATTCTAGTGTCCAACTGCACAGGCCATGCATTCTCGTGTCCAACTGCACAGGCCGCGCATTCTCGTGTCCAACTGCACAGGCAATGCATTCTCGTGTCTAACTGCACAGGCCGTCAATCCTCGTGTCAAAATGCACAGGCCGCCCATTCTCGTGTCCAGCTGCAAATGCCGCCCATTCTCGTGTCCAACTTCACAGGCCGCTAATTCTCTTGTCCAACTCACAGGCCGCGCATTCTCGTGTCCAACAGCACATGCCGCGCATTCTCGTGTCCAAATGCACAGGCCGTGCATTCTCGTGTCCAAATGCACAGGCCGCCCATTCTCGTGTCAAAATGCACAGGCCGCCCATTCTCGTGTCCAACTGCACATGCCGCGCATTTACGTGTCCAACTGCACAGGCCGCGCATTCTCGTGTCCAACTGCACATGCCGCGCATTTACGTGTCCAACTGCACAGGCCATGCATTCTCGTGTCCAAATGCACAGGCCGTGCATTCTCGTGTCCAACTTCACAGGCCGCGAATTCTCGTGTTCAACTGCACAGGCCGCTAATTCTTTTGTCCAACTGCACAGGCCGCGCATTCTCGTGTCCAACTGCACATGCCGCGCATTTACGTGTCCCACTGCACAGGCCGCGCATTCTCGTGTCCAAATGCACAGGCCGTGCATTCTCGTGTCCAAATGCACAGGCCGCCCATTCTCGTGTCCCACTGCACAAGTCGCGCATTTTCGTGTCCAACTGCACAGGCCGCTAATTCTCTTGTCCAACTGCAAAGGCCGCGCATTCTCGTGTCCAACTGCACATGCCGCGCATTTACGTTTCCAACTGCACAGGCCATGCATTCTCGTGTCCAAATGCACAGGCCGTGCATTCTCGTGTCCAACTGCACAGGCCGCGCATTCTCGTGTCCAACTGCACAGGCCGCTAATTCTTTTGTCCAACTGCACAGGCCGCGCATTCTCGTGTCCAACTGCACATGCCGCGCATTTACGTGTCCAACTGCACAGGCCATGCATTCTCGTGTCCAAATGCACAGGCCGTGCATTCTCGTGTCCAAATGCACAGGCCGCCCATTCTCGTGTCCAACTGCACAAGTCGCGCATTTTCGTGTCCAACTGCACAGGCCGCCCATTCTCGTGTCCATTGCACAAGTCACGCATTCCCGTGTCCGACTGCACAGGCGCGCATTCTCGTGTCCAACTGCACTGGGCATGGATTCTCGTGTCCAACGGCACAGGCCATGCATTCTCGTGTCCAACTGCAAGGCCGTGCATTCTCGCGTCCAAATGCACAGGCCGCCCATTCTCGTGTCCAAATGCACAGACTGCCCATTCTCGTGTCCAACGCACAGGCCGCCCATTCTTGTGTCCAACTGCACATGTCGCGCATTCTCGTGTCCAACTGCACAGGCCATGCATTCTCGTGTCCAACTGCACAGGCCGTGCATTCTCGTGTCCAAATGCACAGGCCGCCCATTTTCGTGTCCATCTGCACAGGCAGCCCATTTTCGTGTCCAACTGCACAGGCCGCTAATTCTCTTGTCCAACTGCACAGGCCGCGCATTCTCGTGTCCAAATGCACAGACCTCGCTTTATCGTGTCCAACTGCACAGGCTGCCCATTCTCGTGTCCTACTGTACAGGTCGCGCATTCTCGTGTCCAACTGCACAGGCGCGCATTCTCGTATCCAACTGCACAGGCCATATATTCTCGTGTCCAACTGCACAGGCCATGCATTCTCGTGTCCAAATGCACATGCCGTGCATTCTCGTGTCCAAATGCACAGGCCGCCAATTCTCGTGTCAAAATGCACAGGCCGCCCATTCTTGTGTCCAGCTGCAAATGCCGCCCATTCTCGTGTCCAGCTGCAAATGCCGCCCATTCTCGTGTCCAACTGCACAGGCCGCTTATTCTCTTGTCCAACTGCACAGGCCGCGCATTCTCGTGTCCAACAGCACATGCCGCGCATTCACGTTTCCAACTGCACAGGCCATGCATTCTCGTGTCCAAATGCACAGGCCGTACATTCTCGTGTCCAAATGCACAGGCCGCCCATTCTCGTGTCCAAATGCACAGGCAGCCCATTCTCGTGTCCAACTGCACAGGCCGCTAATTCTCTTGTCCAACTGCACAGGCCGCGCATTCTCGTGTCCAACTGCACATGCCGCGTATTTACGTGTCCAACTGCACAGGCCATGCATTCTCGTGTCCAAATGCACATGCCGTGCATTCTCGTGTCCAAATGCACAGGCCGCCCATTCTCGTGTCCAACTGCACAAGTCGCGCATTTTCGTGTCCAACTGCACAGGCCGCCCATTCTCGTGTCCATTGCACAGGTCACGCATTCCCGTGTCCGACTGCACAGGCCGCGCATTCTCGTGTCCAAATGCACAGACCTCGCTTTTTCGTGTCCAACTGCACAGGCCGCCCATTCTCGTGTCCTACTGTACAGGTCGCGCATTCTCGTGTCCAACTGCACAGGCGCGCATTCTCGTGTCCAACTGCACAGGCCATATATTCTCGTGTCCGACTGCACAGGCCATGCATTTTCGTGTCCAACTGCACAGGCCGTGCATTCTCGCGTTCAAATGCACAGGCCGCCCATTCTCGTGTGCAACTGCACAGGCCGTGCATTCTCGCGTCCAAATGCACAGGCCGTCCATTCTCGTGTCCAAATGCACAGATCGCCCATTCTCGTGTCCAAATGCACTGGCCGCCCATTCTCGTGTCCAACTGCACAGGCCGCGCATTCTCGTCTCCAACTGCACAGGCCATGCATTCTCGTGTCCAACTGCACAGGCCGTGCATTCTCGTGTCCAAATGCACAGACAGCCCATTCTCGTGTCCAACTGCACAGGCCGCCCATTCTCGTGTCCAACTGCACATGCCGCGCATTCTCGTGTCCAACTGCACAGGCCATGCATTATCGTGTCCAACTGCACAGGCCGTGCATTCTCGTGTCCAAATGCACAGGCCGCCCATTCCCGTGTCCAACTGCACAGGCCATGCATTCTCGTGTCCAAATGCACATGCCGTGCATTCTCGTGTCCAAATGCACAGGCCGTCCATTCTCGTGTCCAAATGCACAGGCCGCGCATTCTCGTGTCCAACAGCACATGCCGCGCATTCACGTGTCCAACTGCACAGGCCATGCATTCTCGTGTCCAAATGCACAGGCCGTGCATTCTCGTGTCCAAATGCACAGGCCGCCCATTCTCGTGTCCAAATGCACAGACTGCCCATTCTCGTGTCCAACGCACAGGCCGCCCATTCTCGTGTCCAACTGTACATGTCGCGCATTCTCGTGTCCATTGCACAAATAGCATTCTCGTGTCCTACTGCGCAGGTCGCTCATTCTCGTGTCCAACTGCACAGGCGCGCATTCTCGTGTCCAACTGCACTGGCCATGGATTCTCGTGTCCAACTGCACAGGCCATGCATTCTCGTGTGCAACTGCACAGGCCGTGCATTCTCGCGTCCAGCTGCAAATGCCGCCCATTCTCGTGTCCAACTGCACAGGCCGCTTATTCTCTTGTCCAACTGCACAGGCCGCGCATTCTCGTGTCCAACAGCACATGCCGCGCATTCACGTTTCCAACTGCACAGGCCATGCATTCTCGTGTCCAAATGCACAGGCCGTACATTCTCGTGTCAAAATGCACAGGCCGCCCATTCTCGTGTCCAAATGCACAGGCAGCCCATTCTCGTGTCCAACTGCACAGGCCGCTAATTCTCTTGTCCAACTGCACAGGCCGCGCATTCTCGTGTCCAACTGCACATGCCGCGCATTTACGTGTCCAACTGCACAGGCCATGCATTCTCGTGTCCAAATGCACATGCCGTGCATTCTCGTGTCCAAATGCACAGGCCGCCCATTCTCGTGTCCAACTGCACAAGTCGCGCATTTTCGTGTCCAACTGCACAGGCCGCCCATTCTCGTGTCCATTGCACAGGTCACGCATTCCCGTGTCCGACTGCACAGGCCGCGCATTCTCGTGTCCAAATGCACAGACCTCGCTTTTTCGTGTCCAACTGCACAGGCCGCCCATTCTCGTGTCCTACTGTACAGGTCGCGCATTCTCGTGTCCAACTGCACAGGCGCGCATTCTCGTGTCCAACTGCACAGGCCATATATTCTCGTGTCCAACTGCACAGGCCATGCATTTTCGTGTCCAACTGCACAGGCCGTGCATTCTCGCGTTCAAATGCACAGGCCGCCCATTCTCGTGTGCAACTGCACAGGCCGTGCATTCTCGCGTCCAAATGCACAGGCCGTCCATTCTCGTGTCCAAATGCACAGATCGCCCATTCTCGTGTCCAAATGCACTGGCCGCCCATTCTCGTGTCCAACTGCACAGGCCGCGCATTCTCGTCTCCAACTGCACAGGCCATGCATTCTCGTGTCCAACTGCACAGGCCGTGCATTCTCGTGTCCAAATGCACAGACAGCCCATTCTCGTGTCCAACTGCACAGGCCGCCCATTCTCGTGTCCAACTGCACATGCCGCGCATTCTCGTGTCCAACTGCACAGGCCATGCATTATCGTGTCCAACTGCACAGGCCGTGCATTCTCGTGTCCAAATGCACAGGCCGCCCATTCCCGTGTCCAACTGCACAGGCCATGCATTCTCGTGTCCAAATGCACATGCCGTGCATTCTCGTGTCCAAATGCACAGGCCGTCCATTCTCGTGTCCAAATGCACAGGCCGCGCATTCTCGTGTCCAACAGCACATGCCGCGCATTCACGTGTCCAACTGCACAGGCCATGCATTCTCGTGTCCAAATGCACAGGCCGTGCATTCTCGTGTCCAAATGCACAGGCCGCCCATTCTCGTGTCCAAATGCACAGACTGCCCATTCTCGTGTCCAACGCACAGGCCGCCCATTCTCGTGTCCAACTGTACATGTCGCGCATTCTCGTGTCCATTGCACAAATAGCATTCTCGTGTCCTACTGCGCAGGTCGCTCATTCTCGTGTCCAACTGCACAGGCGCGCATTCTCGTGTCCAACTGCACTGGCCATGGATTCTCGTGTCCAACTGCACAGGCCATGCATTCTCGTGTGCAACTGCACAGGCCGTGCATTCTCGCGTCCAAATGCACAGGCCGTCCATTCTCGTGTCCAAATGCACAGACCGCCCATTCTCGTGTCCAAATGCACTGGCCGCCCATTCTCGTGTCCAACTGCACAGGCCGCGCATTCTCGTCTTCAACTGCACAGGCCATGCATTCTCGTGTCCAACTGCAAAGGCCGTGCATTCTCGTGTCCAAATGCACAGGCCGCCCATTCCCGTGTCCAACTGCACAGGCCATGCATTCTCGTGTCCAAATGCACAGGCCGTGCATTCTCGTGTCCAAATGCACAGGCCGTCCATTCTCGTGTCCAAATGCACAGGCCGCTAATTCTCTTATCCAACTGCACAGGCCGCGCATTCTCGTGTCCAACTGCACATGCCGCGCATTCTCGTGTCCAACTGCACAGGCCATGCATTCTCGTGTCCTAATGCACAGGCCGTCCATTCTCGTGTCCAAATGCACAGGCCGCCCATTCTCGTGTCCAACTGCACAAGTCGCGCATTTTCGTATCCAGCTGCACAGGCCGCCCATTCTCGTGTCCATTGCACAAATCACGCATTCTCGTGTCCTACTGCACAGGTCGCGCATTCTCGTGTCCAACTGCACAGGCGCGCATTCTCGTGTCCAACTGCACTGGCCATGGATTCTCGTGTCCAACTGCACAGGCCATGCATTCTCGTGTGCAACTGCACAGGCCGTGCATTCTCGCGTCCAAATGCACAGGCCGTCCATTCTCGTGTCCAAATGCACAGACCGCCCATTCTCGTGTCCAAATGCACTGGCCGCCCATTCTCGTGTCCAACTGCACAGGCCGCGCATTCTCGTCTCCAACTGCACAGGCCATGCATTCTCGTGTCCAACTGCACAGGCCGTGCATTCTCGTGTCCAAATGCACAGACCGCCCATTCTCGTGTCCAACTGCACAGGCCGCCCATTCTCGTGTCCAACTGCACATGCCGCGCATTCTCGTGTCCAACTGCACAGGCCGTGCATTCTCGTGTCCAAATGCACAGGCCGCCCATTCCCGTGTCCAACTGCACATGCCATGCATTCTCGTGTCCAAATGCACAGGCCGTGCATTCTCGTGTCCAAATGCAAAGGCCGTCCATTCTCGTGTCCAAATGCACAGGCCGCGCATTCTCGTGTCCAACAGCACATGCCGCGCATTCACGTGTCCAACTGCACAGGCCATGCATTCTCGTGTCCAAATGCACAGGACGTGCATTCTCGTGTCCAAATGCACAGGCCGCCCATTCTCGTGTCCAAATGCACAGGCCGCCCATTCTCGTGTCCAACTGCACAGGCCGCTAATTCCCTTGCCCATGGGGGCCGTGTGGGTTAGGCTCTTGGAGCAGGTACTGCACGTTAAACTTCGACAACATACTTGTCCCTATCTACTGGGCAGGGGTGACTGTGACTCTCTGCTTCTGTCCCTATCTGTGTTGCGATGAGAGCCGGAGCATATACAAAAGCTGTATAAGTTTTGTGGATAAGATAAGTTTTGTGGATTATATCTTGGAATTGGCGGTTTTGCACTGGTGGCGGCTAGTCGCCGTTGAACATAGCAAATGCTATACGCAGGCATCATGCGGCCGGAGAAGAGTAGCGCTTGTATAAGAGCCGACAAGCAGATACAAGAGGTGATCCAGCTGGGGAGTGAGGTGATCCCGCAGCTATAAATAGAAAGGTGATCCTAAGAAAAAAACGAGGTGTCGATTGGGGTCCACAACTTCCGATGGTCCGGCTCGCCTGCCGACCTCGAAGGGTGGCCCCTCTTAAGAAACGATGTACTGGCTGTTCTTAGGCGCGGACGTCGTTGCTAAGGCTAAGGGAAGCTTTGCTTCAAACGGGCATCGCGAGTAGCCGTGTGTCCTGAACCTTGGAGAATAGAGGTTCGGGACGAGACACACACGGCGGCTTGCATCCCATCCCTGGCCTGGCACGCGTCCGAAGAACAGTCAAAGAGCGCACTCGCTCTCTCTTGCGGTAGTGTCTCCCGCAGGGATGAGCTAGAGTGCGCTAAGGGCGTTTTTACAGCCACGCCCGATGGAACGGGACGGGAGCGAAGTGACGCAATTTATTGCGTTGCTTTGCTTCTGTTCCGTTTCATCATTTTTATTTTATTTTATTTTTATTTTTGTTTTAATACTTTCACCGACTTGTTGCTACTCTTCTCCAATTTTTCTTTCAATTCTTTTTGGCCGCTTGACGTCTACAGGCTCATAACATCATGTAGCCTGTAAGCAATACGCCGCCCGTCATCCCAGGCAAAGAACCTTCTTGGCTAGCGTTCTGCAATTGAAAGCAACACGCCGCTAGGCGACTTAACATCCGTTGCAAAAGCAACACGCCGCTGGGCGTCTTTAACATCAGCCAGCTCTGATCGGCTTTTTATGGTGCGAGGCAGAACGTTGACCACGGGACGTCATATCCTGATGCCTGATGGAATGCCGATCGTCATCCTAGGCAATTTGCTTTGCTGTGGGATGCGTTGGCTTGTCGCTGCCAGTGTATATATACTTGAAAGTTTTTAAAGTCTTGAGTGCGGCAGAAGCAACACGCCGCGGGCGAACTTTAAGAGTCGTTGCGATAGCAACACGCCGCCAGCAGCTTTTGTGTATGCTTTGGTTCTTAGAGCGGCACACAGGAGTAAACTCCATCTTAACTCCTGACGGGGCGGAGAGTCCGGTTACCACGGCGACTATGTCCTCCCCAGAGTAGCCATGCTTCTCATTAAGACGCCTGGGTGTCACTGCTGCGCTGAGCCTGCGTTTAAAAGCGCAGATGATGCGCAGCAGGCAAGCCTGGGGTCTGAGCAAGCTATGGTTGGGACGTTGATGCGATTCAGACCTCTAGTTAGGTCCTTCAGCCTCTCACGTCCCCGTGTATCTGGTAGGGGGGCACTCGTTGCCGGATGCGGGATGCGTAATTCACAGCCTCTCCTGCGTTCAGTCAACGGTCCGCCTCCTCGCGGTACCTGCCGGTAACGTTGGGCTAATCAGCGCAACGGCTAAGTGTCCGTTGGCGCCACATGCTTCCACGGTAGCCGACCATCAGGCAACGCCAAGCCCGCCCTTGAGCATTGTGGTTGAATAGTTGCGGAGGTCCCAAGCTAAGGTGGGAGATAGCGTGCCGAGAGCTGCATGGCCGTAGGGACTTAAAGCGGTACGGTCGCGAACGATTCCCCTGGGGCACCTGGCGCAACCCCAGTGGTATTTTAGTCGCCTTCTTCAGGTAATGGGGGCTCTGCCTGGACGGACATCAGGACCCGCCGTTCTCGTGGGAAACTTATGGACATTACAAAACAAATCTTTAAATTCGGTGATAAGGGGGGTAAGAGAGAGGAAGGAGAAAGGGAGTCCTCAGCTCCCGTGAATGACTGTGTCGAGATGGCTGTGAGTGAGCGAAAAAGGAGTGAGAGTGTGTCGAGCGTGATGAGTGATGGTAGTTCGAGTGTCAAGCGTAAGCGTATGGGCGTGTGTGATGGTGTGGATGTGAGCGAATTGACGTGTATGAGAAAAATCGGTGTGAGGCTTCGCAAGTATCTGTTTGCGGAGACGAGTAGGGTCTCGAAGATTGCGAGTGAGTATATATTGAACTGTGTGGGTGAGTACGAAGAGCAGATGATGCGAATGATCTGTAGGAATGAGAGATTGCAAGGGAGACTGGATGAGTGTGTGAGTCGTGTGAGTCGGGATGTGGCCCAAGGTGTGTGTGCGAGTTACGCGAATGTGGCTGGTGCGAGTGTTGCGAGTAAAGTGAGTGAGAAAGCGAGTGTGTTAGTGAAAGAGAAGGAGCGTAGTTTCGCAGTGGTGGTCAGAGCGAAAGATGCGAATGTGAAAATGACTAGTGAGCAGGTGAAAGAGAAAGTGATGCGTGATGTTAGCAAGTCGTTGAATGTCCGTGTGAAAGCTGTGAGAAAGACGAGAAGTGGTGGTGTTGCGATTGAGACTGTGAGTGAGAGTGAATTGAAGAGATTGGCTGAGTGTGCGAAATTTGGGGATGCTGGTCTGAAAGTGGAGATGCCGCGGAAAATAGGACCCAAGGTTATTTTGTATGATGTGCCGAATGAGTTGACGAATGATGACTTTTTGAAAGAGATGTATGAGAAGAATTTGAAAGGACGCGTGAATGAGGGTGAATTTAAGGAACGGGTGAGAATTGTGAGTAGGAACAGCAAAAAGGATGCAACCTGTGGGAACGTGATATTGGAAGTGATGAGCAAAGTGAAAAGAATTGTATGTGAGGAAGGACGTATGTATGTTAATTGGAAGGCCTTCAGAGTGAAAGAGTTTGCGAATGTAATGAGGTGCCATAGGTGTTTTGCCTATGGCCACATGATGAGGGAGTGTGGTGAGAAGGAGCGTTTGTGCCAAAAGTGTGGACAGAGTGGGCACATTATGAAAGATTGCAAGAGAGAGTGTGTCTGCAGAAACTGTAAGCTACGAGGGAGTAAGTGTGACGACTCGGTTCTCTCCGAGGAGTGCCCGGAATACATGAGAGCTCTGGCGAGAGAAAGAGCGAGGGTGAATGATGAGTGAATCGTGTTTGAATGTGGTGCAGAGCAACTGCCAAAGGGCGTATGCTGTGATGTGTGATTTGGGTGAGTTGCTGTGTGAGCGCCGAGTGAGTGTGGCACTGCTGCAGGAGCCGTACGTGAGAGATGGTCGTGTGACCGGCCTGCCTGTGAGTATGGATGTAGTTGTCTGTGAGAATGAATCTGTAAAAGCAGCAGTGGTGGTGAATGATTCCAAGCTGGATGTGATGTGTGTGAGAGAATGTACGAATGAATATGGGGTGTGTGTATGGCTGAAAGGGGGCTTCGGTGAGATGTATGTGGTGTCTGTGTACTGCCAGTACGGCAAGAGTATCGAGCCGTACTTGGCGTACATGGACGGCGTGTGCAAGGTGGCCAGGGGAAAGCGTCTGCTAGTTGGTATGGATGCGAACGCCGTCTCTCCATTGTGGTACAGCAAGGGAGAAGGCGGTGGTAGAGAACGAGAGCTGCGTGGAAGAGTTTTGGAAGAATGGATCGTTGCGAATGGAATGAATGTGTTGAATGAGCCGAGCGACCTTTATACGTTCAGTGGTCCGAACGGAGAGAGTGACATCGATGTCACTCTCGTGAATGATGCGTGTGCGGGGTGCAGGTTTGAGTGGGACATAAAGCATGACTGGGGTATCAGTGATCATAATGTTCTGCTGATACGAATGCTGTATGGTGAGGATGCTGGTGCGAATGATGATGTATGTAAGTGGATTTGGAAGGGTGCAGACTGGGCAGGATACATGTGCGATCTGAGAGAGGGTGCGTCGGAGAATGCTGCGAGTGCGATGGACGTGATGGATGCGGAGAAACTGCTTGAACTTGTCATGTCTTGGATCCGGAGTGCGAATGATTGTAGGATGAAGAGGTTTGAGTGTAAGAATAGAAGGAAGCTTGTGTGGTGGTCGGATGAGCTTGAGAGAATGAAGAAGAGAGTGAGAAGGTGTAGGCGAGCCTACCAGCGTGCGAGAGAGGGTGATCGTAGAGGAGCGGATGGGAGAGCGAATGAGTACAAGCGTGCCATGTACGAATACAAGAATGAAATGTGGAGAGTGAAAGAGAATAACTGGAGAGAATTTGTAAGTGTGTCTGGTAATCGGGATCCATGGGGTGACGTGTACAAGGTGTGTATGGGAAAGCGTGGTAGAGTGAGGCTGAGCGGTATGAAAGTTGGTGATAGGACAACGAGCACGTGGAAGGAGAGTGTGGATGTGTTGATGGAGAGATTCTTCCCAGCTGCAAGGACAAGTGCGGATTTCGATGTGGGGTGTGAAATGAGGACGGATGAAAGACAGTTTGAATGGTCCGAAGTGAGTGAGGCTGTGAGATCGATGAAAGTGGGTAAGGCACCTGGTCTGGATGGTGTATGTACGGAGATGTTGCGTGCGATCTGGCGTGCGATTCCGGAATGGTTGAAGAGAGTGTACGATGTATGTCTGAGTACGATGCGTTTCCCCTCGGCGTGGAAGAGTGCGCGAGTGGTCGTATTGCTAAAGTCCCCTGAGAAAGTGAGGTCGGATCCTGGGTCGTACCGGCCTATCTGCCTGCTGTCTGTGCTGGGTAAAGTGTTGGAGCGAATGATGGTTAAAAGGCTTGAGCGACTGGTGGGTGAAAGGTTGTGTGATGCGCAGTATGGCTTTGTCAGGGGCCGGTCGACCGAGGGTGCGTGGAGCCGTGTGCAAGAGTGGGTAAATGGTTCTGAAAGTAAGTATGTGCTTGGAGTGTTTGTGGATTTCAGGGGTGCGTTTGACAACCTGGAATGGGACTGCGTGATTGAGAAGCTGCGTGAGATCGGATGCGAGGAGATTGGGCTATGGGAGAGCTACTTCAGTGAGAGACGGGTGTGCATGACTGGAGTATGTGATACGGTGTGGAAGGATGTACGGCGAGGCTGCCCGCAGGGGTCTATCTGCGGTCCGTTTATATGGAACTTGATGGTGGATGGGCTCCTGTGGCAGCTGCGCGAGAGTGAATGTAAGGTAGTTGCTTATGCGGATGATCTGTTGCTGATTGTGGAAGGACGGAACCGAGTGGAATTGGAGAGAAAGGGAACAGAGTGGATGAAGATGGTGTACGAATGGGGTGTGAAAGTTGGTGTAAGTGTGTCCGAGAGTAAGACTGTGCAGATGTTTATGAAAGGTAGTATGGCTGGGACGAGGCATCCGAATGTGCGAGTGAATGGTAGGAGTGTTAAGTATGCTAGTTGTGTTAAGTATCTGGGTGTATGGGTGAGCGAGAGGATGAACTTCAGGTTGCATCTGGAGAGCTTGCGGAAGAAATGTGTGAATGTTGTTGGGAAGCTGCGACGGGTGATGAGGTGCGAATGGGGATTGCGAAAGAGAGCGTTGCGTGTGTTATACAGGGGTCTGTTTTCCGCGTGTGTTATGTATGGTGCGGGTGTATGGTATGAAGCAATGCGGTTTGGGTATGCGAGAGACTTGATGAATAAATGTCAGAGAGTGGTTCTGAGTGCTTGTCTGAATGTATGTAGAACGGTTTCCACGGCGGCGATGCAGGTGTTGATGGGTGGGCTGCCGTGGGACCTGGAGTGCGTGAGAAGAGGCGTGTGCTATAAGATTAAGAATGGTATGAGCATGAGTGAGCATGATGTTGTGAGTGATGACGACTTGCGCGAGAGGAGCGTGGATGAGTGCGTGAAGATGGTGAGTGATAGGCTGTATGATGTGTGGCAGAAGAGATGGGATGAATGTCAGAATGGACGGGTGACGTATGAGTTTATAAAGAATGTTAGGTTTGCGGAAGAGTGTTGTGTGTTTGAGCCGAGTCTGTGGTTGGGCTACATCCTGACTGGGCACGGGAGCTTGAATGGATTCTTGTATAAACGTGGTTTGTCCGAGCATGAAAGTTGTGCGTGTGGAGCAGAGTGCGAGGATTGGAAGCATGTTTTGGTTGAGTGTCCGTTGTATGAAGATGTGAGAAAGCTGTGCGAATGGGGAGTGACTGTGAGCGAGGATGGTAGTGTGGATGTGGGGCAGATGTTGGAGTGTAAGGAAAGGTATGAATGCGTAAGAGAGTATGTGAATTGTGTCTTT
>CASCJU010000101.1:100000-110000 GCA_949152495.1 Lasius fuliginosus | reverse complement strand
GGCATAACTCTCTTCCACTGACTAAAGAGTTTCTCCTCACTTTCCTCTTGTGCCTTCCACCTCTAAATATATATTTAATGCAAATTGCATTTCACAGTTTTAAACTTATAAAAAAGATCATACTCATTCTCATTCTCCCAATGTAAATGCGCGGGTCTCGTAGGACCGCGCGCGATTTACCCTGACGCTAGATCGACGATGCCGATGCTTAGAGACGTCGAGGATAAAATCTGTCCGTCGTACGTTTAGCACGACGGTAGTTATCTTTCGCTACGGCGTACAAAGCGAGCGGGAATAGCATTATTGCCTTCCGCCACTCGTATCCGTGGAGTAAACGTTCGGTAAGCGCGACGATTCCACTGCTACGTTACGTATCGAAACGAGAGAGAATCGCGCGGCCAACACACTAGATGCGTGCGCGCCACATATGAGCCATTCGGTCTTGCGACACCGACTCGTGGCAATGATGTGTGCTTAACAAACAGGTGTGTGGTGTATTATATATTGCGCCGCGATAGAGCGACGACGAACGAGACGAACGCACCGTATCCGTTCACCAGAGACTTGTTCTTCCCGGTTATAATGTTGTTTCGTAAAAACTTCGAGAATACGAACGAAACGTGCGAGACGCAAAGAACGGATCCGTCGATCCGTCCTTCTCGCGTGACCGACTCGTTCCGACGCGTCGAGCGCGACGTACTGCTAACTATAACTCCTCTTATAATACCCAACCGACCGGCCAGGCGGTCGGCGACGCACGGTCGGTCCGTAAACGCGTGCGTCGAAACGCTCCCGAAGGCGTTATAGACGGGACTCAGTCGCTGAGCGAGATCGTCACTTTACGAGACGTCCAACAGGACTAGTCCCGATAACATTATTGGTCTTGTGTTTCGTACATAGAACATATCTCGTGGAGAACGCACGAAGCGTCCGAGACGCGAAGAACGCGCTCCGCTCTCGATCGTCCGTCCGACTCGTTCGACTCGTTCGACGCGCCGAGCGCGACGCACCTCTTATAGTACCCAACCGGCCGGCCAGGCGGTCGGCGACGCACGGTCCTACGAGCGGCCGCGTAACCGCGCGAGCGCCGAAGAGCTAGCGCAGTCGAGACATGGACGGCACCTCCGATCGCTCGGACGAAAATTTACAAAGTCCCACGGCTCCGGGCGGCACCTCCGAAACGTTTCCGAGCGATTTGCGTCTAAGCGATGAGCGATACGGTGAAATGCTTCGAACGAATGTTTCATGATTTTCGACGGGCTATACGACCCCGTTATCAGATTTACGGTAAATGACGCATTTCTCGAAATTTCCGTTTCCGACGCATATTTTTTCATCATTTCGCAAAATCTGTACGCACATTCACAGAGCACGTTAAAAACCACGAAACATTCGTTCGGAACGGTTAATCGTATCTATCACCGTTTCGGTACAAAAAGCGACAAACCGGCTCGGGCGGTACCTCCGACGATTCGGGCGGTACCTCCGGCCGACTATCGGTCGAAAATTTTCAAAGTCCCACGGCTCCGGGCGGCACCTCCGAAACGTTTCCGAGCGATTTGCGTCTAAGCGATGAGCGATACGGTGAAATGCTTCGAACGAATGTTTCATGATTTTCGACGGGCTATACGACCCCGTTATCAGATTTACGGTAAATGACGCATTTCTCGAAATTTCCGTTTCCGACGCATATTTTTTCATCATTTCGCAAAATCTGTACGCACATTCACAGAGCACGTTAAAAACCACGAAACATTCGTTCGGAACGGTTAATCGTATCTATCACCGTTTCGGTACAAAAAGCGACAAACCGGCTCGGGCGGTACCTCCGACGATTCGGGCGGTACCTCCGGCCGACTATCGGTCGAAAATTTTCAAAGTCCCACTGCTCCGGGCGGCACCTCCGAAACGTTTCCGAGCGATTTGCGTCTAAGCGATGAGCGATACGGTGAAATGCTTCGAACGAATGTTTCATGATTTTCGACGGGCTATACGACCCCGTTATCAGATTTACGGTAAATGACGCATTTCTCGAAATTTCCGTTTCCGACGCATATTTTTTCATCATTTCGCAAAATCTGTACGCACATTCACAGAGCACGTTAAAAACCACGAAACATTCGTTCGGAACGGTTAATCGTAACTATCACCGTTTCGGTACAAAAAGCGACAAACCGGCTCGGGCGGTACCTCCGACGATTCGGGCGGTACCTCCGGCCGACTATCGGTCGAAAATTTTCAAAGTCCCACGGCTCCGGGCGGCACCTCCGAAACGTTTCCGAGCGATTTGCGTCTAAGCGATGAGCGATACGGTGAAATGCTTCGAACGAATGTTTCATGATTTTCGACGGGCTATACGACCCCGTTATCAGATTTACGGTAAATGACGCATTTCTCGAAATTTCCGTTTCCGACGCATATTTTTTCATCATTTCGCTAAATCTGTACGCACATTCACAGAGCACGTTAAAAACCACGAAACATTCGTTCGGAACGGTTAATCGTATCTATCACCGTTTCGGTACAAAAAGCGACAAACCGGCTCGGGCGGTACCTCCGACGATTCGGGCGGTACCTCCGACGATTCGGGCGGTACCTCCGGCCGACTATCGGTCGAAAATTTTCAAAGTCCCACGGCTCCGGGCGGCACCTCCGAAACGTTTCCGAGCGATTTGCGTCTAAGCGATGAGCGATACGGTGAAATGCTTCGAACGAATGTTTCATGATTTTCGACGGGCTATACGACCCCGTTATCAGATTTACGGTAAATGACGCATTTCTGGAAATTTCCGTTTCCGACGCATATTTTTTCATCATTTCGCAAAATCTGTACGCACATTCACAGAGCACGTTAAAAACCACGAAACATTCGTTCGGAACGGTTAATCGTATCTATCACCGTTTCGGTACAAAAAGCGACAAACCGACTCGGGCGGTACCTCCGACGATTCTGGCGGTACCTCCGGCCGACTATCGGTCGAAAATTTTCAAAGTCCCACGGCTCCGGGCGGCACCTCCGAAACGTTTCCGAGCGATTTGCGTCTAAGCGATGAGCGATACGGTGAAATGCTTCGAACGAATGTTTCATGATTTTCGACGGGCTATACGACCCCGTTATCAGATTTACGGTAAATGACGCATTTCTCGAAATTTCCGTTTCCGACGCATATTTTTTCATCATTTCGCAAAATCTGTACGCACATTCACAGAGCACGTTAAAAACCACGAAACATTCGTTCGGAACGGTTAATCGTATCTATCACCGTTTCGGTACAAAAAGCGACAAACCGGCTCGGGCGGTACCTCCGACGATTCGGGCGGTACCTCCGGTCGACTATCGGTCGAAAATTTTCAAAGTCCCACGGCTCCGGGCGGCACCTCCGAAACGTTTCCGAGCGATTTGCGTCTAAGCGATGAGCGATACGCTGAAATGCTTCGAACGAATGTTTCATGATTTTCGACGGGCTATACGACCCCGTTATCAGATTTACGGTAAATGACGAATTTCTCGAAATTTCCGTTTCCGACGCATATTTTTTCATCATTTCGCAAAATCTGTACGCACATTCACAGAGCACGTTAAAAACCACGAAACATTCGTTCGGAACGGTTAATCGTATCTATCACCGTTTCGGTACAAAGAGCGACAAACCGGCTCGGGCGGTACCTCCGACGATTCGGGCGGTACCTCCGGCCGACTATCGGTCGAAAATTTTCAAAGTCCCACGGCTCCGGGCGGCACCTCCGAAACGTTTCCGAGCGATTTGCGTCTAAGCGATGAGCGATACGGTGAAATGCTTCGAACGAATGTTTCATGATTTTCGACGGGCTATACGACCCCGTTATCAGATTTACGGTAAATGACGCATTTCTCGAAATTTCCGTTTCTGACGCATATTTTTTCATCATTTCGCAAAATCTGTACGCACATTCACAGAGCACGTTAAAAACCACGAAACATTCGTTCGGAACGGTTAATCGTATCTATCACCGTTTCGGTACAAAGAGCGACAAACCGGCTCGGGCGGTACCTCCGACGATTCGGGCGGTACCTCCGGCCGACTATCGGTCGAAAATTTTCAAAGTCCCACGGCTCCGGGCGGCACCTCCGAAACGTTTCCGAGCGATTTGCGTCTAAGCGATGAGCGATACGGTGAAATGCTTCGAACGAATGTTTCATGATTTTCGACGGGCTATACGACCCCGTTATCAGATTTACGGTAAATGACGCATTTCTCGAAATCTCCGTTTCCGACGCATATTTTTTCATCATTTCGCAAAATCTGTACGCACATTCACAGAGCACGTTAAAAACCACGAAACATTCGTTCGGAACGGTTAATCGTATCTATCACCGTTTCGGTACAAAAAGCGACAAACCGGCTCGGGCGGTACCTCCGACGATTCGGGCGGTACCTCCGGCCGACTATCGGTCGAAAATTTTCAAAGTCCCACGGCTCCGGGCGGCACCTCCGAAACGTTTCCGAGCGATTTGTGTCTAAGCGATGAGCGATACGGTGAAATGCTTCGAAGAATGTTTCATGATTTTCGACGGGCTATACGACCCCGTTATCAGATTTACGGTAAATGACGCATTTCTCGAAATTTCCGTTTCCGACGCATATTTTTTCATCATTTCGCAAAATCTGTACGCACATTCACAGAGCACGTTAAAAACCACGAAACATTCGTTCGGAACGGTTAATCGTATCTATCACCGTTTCGGTACAAAGAGCGACAAACCGGCTCGGGCGGTACCTCCGACGATTCGGGCGGTACCTCCGGCCGACTATCGGTCGAAAATTTTCAAAGTCCCACGGCTCCGGGCGGCACCTCCGAAACGTTTCCGAGCGATTTGCGTATAAGCGATGAGCGATACGGTGAAATGCTTCGAACGAATGTTTCATGATTTTCGACGGGCTATACGACCCCGTTATCAGATTTACGGTAAATGACGCATTTCTCGAAATTTCCGTTTCCGACGCATATTTTTTCATCATTTCGCAAAATCTGTACGCACATTCACAGAGCACGTTAAAAACCACGAAACATTCGTTCGGAACGGTTAATCGTATCTATCACCGTTTCGGTACAAAGAGCGACAAACCGGCTCGGGCGGTACCTCCGACGATTCGGGCGGTACCTCCGGCCGACTATCGGTCGAAAATTTTCAAAGTCCCACGGCTCCGGGCGGCACCTCCGAAACGTTTCCGAGCGATTTGCGTCTAAGCGATGAGCGATACGGTGAAATGCTTCGAACGAATGTTTCATGATTTTCGACGGGCTATACGACCCCGTTATCAGATTTACGGTAAATGACGCATTTCTCGAAATTTCCGTTTCCGACGCATATTTTTTAATCATTTCGCAAAATCTGTACGCACATTCACAGAGCACGTTAAAAACCACGAAACATTCGTTCGGAACGGTTAATCGTATCTATCACCGTTTCGGTACAAAAAGCGACAAACCGACTCGGGCGGTACCTCCGACGATTCGGGCGGTACCTCCGGCCGACAATCGGTCGAAAATTTTCAAAGTCCCACGGCTCCGGGCGGCACCTCCGAAACGTTTCCGAGCGATTTGCGTCTAAGCGATGAGCGATACGGTGAAATGCTTCGAACGAATGTTTCATGATTTTCAACGGGCTATACGACCCCGTTATCAGATTTACGGTAAATGACGCATTTCTCGAAATTTCCGTTTCCGTCGCATATTTTTTCATCATTTCGCAAAATCTGTACGCAAATTCACAGAGCACGTTAAAAACCACGAAACAGTCGTTCGGAACGGTTAATCGTATCTATCACTGTTTCGGTACAAAGAGCGACAAACCGGCTCGGGCGGTACCTCCGACGATTCGGGCGGTACCTCCGGCCGACTATCGGTCGAAAATTTTCAAAGTCCCACGGCTCCGGGCGGCACCTCCGAAACGTTTCCGAGCGATTTGCGTCTAAGCGATGAGCGATACGGTGAAATGCTTCGAACGAATGTTTCATGATTTTCGACGGGCTATACGACCCCGTTATCAGATTTACGGTAAATGACGCATTTCTCGAAATTTCCGTTTCCGACGCATATTTTTTCATCATTTCGCAAAATCTGTACGCACATTCACAGAGCACGTTAAAAACCACGAAACATTCGTTCGGAACGGTTAATCGTATCTATCACCGTTTCGGTACAAAAAGCGTCAAACCGGCTCGGGCGGTACCTCCGACGATTCGGGCGGTACCTCCGGCCGAATATCGGTCCAAAATTTTCAAAGTCCCACGGCTCCGGGCGGCACCTCCGAAACGTTTCCGAGCGATTTGCGTCTAAGCGATGAGCGATACGGTGAAATGCTTCGAACGAATGTTTCATGATTTTCGACGGGCTATACGACCCCGTTATCAGATTTACGGTAAATGACGCATTTCTCGAAATTTCCGTTTCCGACGCATATTTTTTCATCATTTCGCAAAATCTGTACGCACATTCACAGAGCACGTTAAAAACCACGAAACATTCGTTCGGAACGGTTAATCGTATCTATCACCGTTTCGGTACAAAAAGCGACAAACCGGCTCGGGCGGTACCTCCGACGATTCGGGCGGTACCTCCGGCCGACTATCGGTCGAAAATTTTCAAAGTCCCACGGCTCCGAGCGGCACCTCCGAAACGTTTCCGAGCGATTTGCGTCTAAGCGATGAGCGATACGGTGAAAAGCTTCGAACGAATGTTTCATCATTTTCGACGGGCTATACGACCCCGTTATCAGATTTACGGTAAATGACGCATTTCTCGAAATTTCCGTTTCCGACGCATATTTTTTCATCATTTCGCAAAATCTGTACGCACATTCACAGAGCACGTTAAAAACCACGAAACATTCGTTCGGAACGGTTAATCGTATCTATCACCGTTTCGGTACAAAGAGCGACAAACCGGCTCGGGCGGTACCTCCGAAGATTCGGGCGGTACCTCCGGCCGACTATCGGTCGAAAATTTTCAAAGTCCCACGGCTCCGGGCGGCACCTCCGAAACGTTTCCGAGCGATTTGCGTCTAAGCGATGAGCGATACGGTGAAATGCTTCGAACGAATGTTTCACGATTTTCGACGGGCTATACGACCCCGTTATCAGATTTACGGTAAATGACGCATTTCTCGAAATTTCCGTTTCCGACGCATATTTTTTCATCATTTCGCAAAATCTGTACGCACATTCACAGAGCACGTTAAAAACCACGAAACATTCGTTCGGAACGGTTAATCGTATCTATCACCGTTTCGGTACAAAAAGCGACAAACCGGCTCGGGCGGTACCTCCGACGATTCGGGCGGTACCTCCGGCCGACTATCGGTCGAAAATTATCAAAGTCCCACGGCTCCGGGCGGCACCTCCGAAACGTTTCCGAGCGATTTGCGTCTAAGCGATGAGCGATACGGTGAAATGCTTCGAACGAATGTTTCATGATTTTCGACGGGCTATACGACCCCGTTATCAGATTTACGGTAAATGACGCATTTCTCGAAATTTCCGTTTCCGACGCATATTTTTTCATCATTTCGCAAAATCTGTACGCACATTCACAGAGCACGTTAAAAACCACGAAACATTCGTTCGGAACGGTTAATCGTATCTATCACCGTTTCGGTACAAAAAGCGACAAACCGGCTCGGGCGGTACCTCCGACGATTCGGGCGGTACCTCCGGCCGACTATCGGTCGAAAATTTTCAAAGTCCCACGGCTCCGGGCGGCACCTCCGAAACGTTTCCGAGCGATTTGCGTCTAAGCGATGAGCGATACGGTGAAATGCTTCGAACGAATGTTTCACGATTTTCGACGGGCTATACGACCCCGTTATCAGATTTACGGTAAATGACGCATTTCTCGAAATTTCCGTTTCCGACGCATATTTTTTCATCATTTCGCAAAATCTGTACGCACATTCACAGAGCACGTTAAAAACCACGAAACATTCGTTCGGAACGGTTAATCGTATCTATCACCGTTTCGGTACAAAAAGCGACAAACCGGCTCGGGCGGTACCTCCGACGATTCGGGCGGTACCTCCGGCCGACTATCGGTCGAAAATTTTCAAAGTCCCACGGCTCCGGGCGGCACCTCCGAAACGTTTCCGAGCGATTTGCGTCTAAGCGATGAGCGATACGGTGAAATGCTTCGAACGAATGTTTCATGATTTTCGACGGGCTATACGACCCCGTTATCAGATTTACGGTAAATGACGCATTTCTCGAAATTTCCGTTTCCGACGCATATTTTTTCATCATTTCGCAAAATCTGTACGCACATTCACAGAGCACGTTGAAAACCACGAAACATTCGTTCGGAACGGTTAATCGTATCTATCACCGTTTCGGTACAAAAAGCGACAAACCGGCTCGGGCGGTACCTCCGACGATTCGGGCGGTACCTCCGGCCGACTATCGGTCGAAAATTTTCAAAGTCCCACGGCTCCGGGCGGCACCTCCGAAACGTTTCCGAGCGATTTGCGTCTAAGCGATGAGCGATACGGTGAAATGCTTCGAACGAATGTTTCATGATTTTCGACGGGCTATACGACCCCGTTATCAGATTTACGGTAAATGACGCATTTCTCGAAATTTCCGTTTCCGACGCATATTTTTTCATCATTTCGCAAAATCTGTACGCACATTCACAGAGCACGTTAAAAACCACGAAACATTCGTTCGGAACGGTTAATCGTATCTATCACCGTTTCGGTACAAAAAGCGTCAAACCGGCTCGGGCGGTACCTCCGACGATTCGGGCGGTACCTCCGGCCGAATATCGGTCCAAAATTTTCAAAGTCCCACGGCTCCGGGCGGCACCTCCGAAACGTTTCCGAGCGATTTGCATCTAAGCGATGAGCGATACGGTGAAATGCTTCGAACGAATGTTTCATGATTTTCGACGGGCTATACGACCCCGTTATCAGATTTACGGTAAATGACGCATTTCTCGAAATTTCCGTTTCCGACGCATATTTTTTCATCATTTCGCAAAATCTGTACGCACATTCACAGAGCACGTTAAAAACCACGAAACATTCGTTCGGAACGGTTAATCGTATCTATCACCGTTTCGGTACAAAAAGCGACAAACCGGCTCGGGCGGTACCTCCGACGATTCGGGCGGTACCTCCGGCCGACTATCGGTCGAAAATTTTCAAAGTCCCACGGCTCCGGGCGGCACCTCCGAAACGTTTCCGAGCGATTTGCGTCTAAGCGATGAGCGATACGGTGAAATGCTTCGAACGAATGTTTCATGATTTTCGACGGGCTATACGACCCCGTTATCAGATTTACGGTAAATGACGCATTTCTCGAAATTTCCGTTTCCGACGCATATTTTTTCATCATTTCGCAAAATCTGTACGCACATTCACAGAGCACGTTAAAAACCACGAAACATTCGTTCGGAACGGTTAATCGTATCTATCACCGTTTCGGTACAAAAAGCGACAAACCGGCTCGGGCGGTACCTCCGACGATTCGGGCGGTACCTCCGGCCGACTATCGGTCGAAAATTTTCAAAGTCCCACGGCTCCGGGCGGCACCTCCGAAACGTTTCCGAGCGATTTGCGTCTAAGCGATGAGCGATACGGTGAAATGCTTCGAACGAATGTTTCATGATTTTCACGGGCTATACGACCCCGTTATCAGATTTACGGTAAATGACGCATTTCTCGAAATTTCCGTTTCCGACGCATATTTTTTCATCATTTCGCAAAATCTGTACGCACATTCACAGAGCACGTTAAAAACCACGAAACATTCGTTCGGAACGGTTAATCGTATCTATCACCGTTTCGGTACAAAAAGCGACAAACCGGCTCGGGCGGTACCTCCGACGATTCGGGCGGTACCTCCGGCCGACTATCGGTCGAAAATTTTCAAAGTCCCACGGCTCCGGGCGGCACCTCCGAAACGTTTCCGAACGATTTGCGTCTAAGCGATGAGCGATACGGTGAAATGCTTCGAACGAATGTTTC
>CASCJU010000101.1:87500-95000 GCA_949152495.1 Lasius fuliginosus | reverse complement strand
TCTTCCGCAAACCTAACATTCTTTATAAACTCATACGTCACCCGTCCATTCTCACATTCATCCCATCTCTTCTGCCACACATCATACAGCCTATCACTCACCATCTTCACGCACTCATCCACGCTCCTCTCGCGCAAGTCGTCATCACTCACAACATCATGCTCACTCATGCTCATACCATTCTTAATCTTATAGCACACGCCTCTTCTCACGCACTCCAGGTCCCGCGGCAGCCCACCCATCAACACCTGCATCGCCGCCGTGGAAACCGTTCTACATACATTCAGACAAGCACTCAGAACCACTCTCTGACATTTATTCATCAAGTCTCTCGCATACCCAAACCGCATTGCTTCATACCATACACTCGCACCATACATAACACACGCGGAAAACAGACCCTTGTGTAACACACGCAACGCTCTCTTTCGCAATCCCCATTCGCACCTCATCACCCGTCGCAGCTTCCCAACAACATTCACACATTTCTTCCGCAAGCTCTCCAGATGCAACCTGAAGTTCATCCTCTCGCTCACCCATACACCCAGATACTTAACACAACTAGCATACTTAACACTCCTACCATTCACTCGCACATTCGGATGCCTCGTCCCAGCCATACTACCTTTCATAAACATCTGCACAGTCTTACTCTCGGACACACTTACACCAACTTTCACACCCCATTCGTACACCATCTTCATCCACTCTGTTCCCTTTCTCTCCAATTCCACTCGGTTCCGTCCTTCCACAATCAGCAACAGATCATCCGCATAAGCAACTACCTTACATTCACTCTCGCGCAGCTGCCACAGGAGCCCATCCACCATCAAGTTCCATATAAACGGACCGCAGATAGACCCCTGCGGGCAGCCTCGCCGTACATCCTTCCACACCGTATCACATACTCCAGTCATGCACACACGTCTCTCACTGAAGTAGCTCTCCCATAGCCCAATCTCCTCGCATCCAATCTCACGCAGCTTCTCAATCACGCAGTCCCATTCCAGGTTGTCAAACGCACCCCTGAAATCCACAAACACTCCAAGCACATACTTACTTTCAGAACCATTTACCCACTCTTGCACACGACTCCACGCACCCTCGGTCGACCGGCCCCTGACAAAGCCATACTGCGCATCACACAACCTTTCACCCACCAGTCGCTCAAGCCTTTTAACCATCATTCGCTCCAACACTTTACCCAGCACAGACAGCAGGCAGATAGGCCGGTACGACCCAGGATCCGACCTCACTTTCTCAGGGGACTTCAGCAATACGACCACTCGCGCACTCTTCCACGCCGAGGGGAAACGCATCGTACTCAGACATACATCGTACACTCTCTTCAACCATTCCGGAATCGCACGCCAGATCGCACGCAACATCTCCGTACATACACCATCCAGAACAGGTGCCTTACCCACTTTCATCGATCTCACAGCCTCACTCACTTCGGACCATTCAAACTGTCTTTCATCCGTCCTCATTTCACACCCCACATCGAAATCCGCACTCGTCCTTGCAGCTGGGAAGAATCTCTCCATCAACACATCCACACTCTCCTTCCACGTGCTCGTTGTCCTATCACCAACTTTCATACCGCTCAGCCTCACTCTACCACGCTTTCCCATACACACCTTGTACACGTCACCCCATGGATCCCGATTACCAGACACACTTACAAATTCTCTCCAGTTATTCTCTTTCACTCTCCACATTTCATTCTTGTATTCGTACAAGGCACGCTTGTACTCATTCGCTCTCCCATCCGCTCCTCTACGATCACCCTTTCTCGCACGCTGGTAGGCTCGCCTACACCTTCTCACTCTCTTCTTCATTCTCTCAAGCTCATCCGACCACCACACAAGCTTCCTTCTATTCTTACACTCAAACCTCTTCATCCTACAATCATTCGCACTCCGGATCCAAGACATGACAAGTTCAAGCAGTTTCTCCGCATCCATCACGTCCATCGCACTCGCAGCATTCTCCGACGCACTCTCTCTCAGATCGCACATGTATCCTTCCCAGTCTGCACCCTTCCAAATCCACTTACATACATCATCATTCGCACCAGCATCCTCACCATACAGCATTCGTATCAGCAGAACATTATGATCACTGATACCCCAGTCATGCTTTATGTCCCACTCAAACCGGCACCCCGCACACGCATCATTCACGAGAGTGACATCGATGTCACTCTCTCCGTTCGGACCACTGAACGTATAAAGATCGCTCGGCTCATTCAACACATTCATTCCATTCGCAACGATCCATTCTTCCAAAACTCTTCCACGCAGCTCTCGTTCTCTACCACCGCCTTCTCCCTTGCTGTACCACAAGGGAGAGACGGCGTTCGCATCCATACCAACTAGCAGACGCTTTCCCCTGGCCACCTTGCACACGCCGTCCATGTACGCCAAGTACGGCTCGATACTCTTGCCGTACTGGCAGTACACAGACACCACATACATCTCACCGAAGCCCCCTTTCAACCATACACACACCCCATATTCATTCGTACATTCTCTCACACACATCACATCCAGCTTGGAATCATTCACCACCACTGCTGCTTTTACAGATTCATTCTCACAGACAACTACATCCATACTCACAGGCAGGCCGGTCACACGACCATCTCTCACATACGGCTCCTGCAGCAGTGCCACACTCACTCGGCGCTCACACAGCAACTCACCCAAATCACACATCACAGCATACGCCCTTTGGCAGTTGCTCTGCACCACATTCAAACACGATTCACTCATCATTCACCCTCGCTCTTTCTCTCGCCAGAGCTCTCATGTATTCCGGGCACTCCTCGGAGAGAACCGAGTGGTCACACTTACTCCCTCGTAGCTTACAGTTTCTGCAGACACACTCTCTCTTGCAATCTTTCATAATGTGCCCACTCTGTCCACACTTTTGGCACAAACGCTCCTTCTCACCACACTCCCTCATCATGTGGCCATAGGCAAAACACCTATGGCACCTCATTACATTCGCAAACTCTTTCACTCTGAAGGCCTTCCAATTAACATACATACGTCCTTCCTCACATACAATTCTTTTCACTTTGCTCATCACTTCCAATATCACGTTCCCACAGGTTGCATCCTTTTTGCTGTTCCTACTCACAATTCTCACCCGTTCCTTAAATTCACCCTCATTCACGCGTCCTTTCAAATTCTTCTCATACATCTCTTTCAAAAAGTCATCATTCGTCAACTCATTCGGCACATCATACACAATAACCTTGGGTCCTATTTTCCGCGGCATCTCCACTTTCAGACCAGCATCCCCAAATTTCGCACACTCAGCCAATCTCTTCAATTCACTCTCACTCACAGTCTCAATCGCAACACCAAGTAGATAGGGACAGTGGGAATCTCGTTAATCCATTCATGCGCGTCACTAATTAGATGACGAGGCATTTGGCTATTTTTTTTTTTTTTTTTTTTTTTTTTTTTTCCAATTATATGTTTCCACATAACATTATGTCTATTGACAGATGAACGACGGCTTCCTCCCTCCAACTTCTACCTCTACCGCTATCCCGCTCGTCTCCGAACATAAGTGGCTTTATTGAATATGTGAAAGCTCGCTAGTCCTCCAATTATGGCCCTGGTTGATATGATCTTGATGTGTTTCTTCTTAATAATTCCAAGGTCGGATAAGCTGTTCACAGATCTTTGGCTCCACAATCCTCTCCAAGACAAGGTTATGGAGGAGTATATGACGTTCTGCACTCTGAATTTCTCCTTTACGTTTCCCTCGATGGCCTGGTAGTAGTCAATCTTACGTTGGTGCGCGTCATCCAAACTGATCTGGTCGTTCACCACCTGTGCATCAAGCACAATTGCTGTAACACCCAACTTAGCTACTATATCGGGCTTCCTCAATCCTTGGTCCGACTTAATTCTGGGCTCCACCGACACATCATAACCCTGCACCTCTAGTAATCTGCTAACAAAGGATACCATTGCATCGTGTCTTTTAATTCTCCCAGTGTGTGTCCTGTGGCATTGTTGCAGAATATGGTTGAGGGTCTCCGCTCTGTGGCAACCCGCCCGACACTGCCTGTCTTCTGGTCGACCTCGAGTCGTGCGAGACTTAGATGGCAACGCGTTTATCCGCAGCTTACACGCTTGCAGAAAATCATGTCCGGACAGGAAGCGAGTGCCATCCTGCACCCAGACATGTTGCTGCGGAACATTAGCAGACTCTTTTAGGCCTTTGCCATCGACCTTTCCATACAGCTGTTGGGCCCATCTGCTCCGTATATCCCCATTCGTGGAGAGTGGTTGCCCATTATCCAGCAACCTATTCCTGCATTTCTTAATCTCATCTGTCAGGAATAGTCCAGGAGCACTCTGCGACATAGCATCCGCGAGAGGCAGCTTCTCCAGGCGCTGTAAGCGCTTCAGAGGTGCATACCACCTCAACGCAGTTATGCCAAGGCCACCATCCTTGACATTCGCATGAATGTACGCGTTAGGCACATCAGAAGGAAGGCTGAGCCATTGCCTTACTCTGCAGCGGACCAAACGGTCACACTTGCGGAGAACACTTATATTAATGTTCCCTAGTTCAGCCTGATGGAATAAACCAGGTATCACCATAACTCTCAGGCCGAAGAGGCGCTGTTGCGGCTTCAGCGGTGCCTTAGTTAACTTATCCAAGGATGATTGGAGTCTTTGTGCAATATTCAGCTTCATCCTGCCCTCCGGCGTAAAGGGAATGCCAAGATAATTCCACTCATCGGTTCTTTTCAGAGCCGGTAGAACTTTGCCCTGGCACAGGAAAACTGTCTCTCTGTCTACAACCGTCTTCTTCTCACGCGGAACATTTCTCAAGGATATCGTCATGCACTTTGACGCATTTACTTGTAGTCCACATTTCCCCAGGAAGTCCGTGGACTTATCCAGTAGTTTTTGGAGACCAAGTGGTGTCGAGGCGAACAAAAGCATGTCGTCAGCGAATGCGGCTGCGTTAATTGTGGAACCGCCAATTCGTGTGCCAATGTCACCAGGAAGTTGCTTCAACATCCTATCCATTATTATATTGAAAATTATGGGTGACATCGGATCGCCTTGCTTGACACCACAGGTCGGCTGGATCTTCCTAGAGGTCCATGAGCCACAGCTAAGAACCGTAGAGCTACGTTGGTACACATCCATAATGTAAGCTCTCATGGGCGATGGTATTCCCATTATTGCGAGTGTCTCTTCAATGGTCTTATGAGACACTGAGTCAAAGGCCTTCGCAATATCCAGAGACGCCATGAAAAGCGGCTTGTGGTGCCGGTGGTGGTACCTGAGTATCAGGTCCAGCAAAAAGACATTCTCAGAGCAGCCATCGGTAGGTTTGAAGGCTCTCTGTCTCTGGTCAATTTGAACCAGACGGGCCATTCTAGTGGCCAGCACCTTGTGCAGGGTACGCAACATAACTGACGACACCGTAATCGGTCTGAAGTCAGATGGAGTATGTGCATTGGACTTTTTAGGGATCAGTGTTGTAACTGATTTCATTAAGTGCGTTGGTGCTTTCTCACACCATAGGATGATGTTAAGTATCCTCTCTAGTATCTCCATTGGAACCCTTCGAAGGAACCTGGCCGTAAGGCCATCCGGACCAGCGGACGTAGTACTGGCCGGAAGAGCCCTCCTAATCTCGAGGGCTGTTATAGGCAGCCATAAATCGTTGATGGCCGGAGCCAAGACATCGCAACCTGGGGACGTAGGAAAGTTGCCAGTCATAATGGTCTCCCAGAAGGGAACCATAGTTTCCTTGGGTGGGACGTTCACCCCTTTGATGTCGTCTAACAGCATACGTAGACATTTACATCTGTTTTTGCGCCACAGGTCCTGGGCTCGAGCATACTCGGCCCTGCGCTCCTGCCGTCTCGAAGGAGCGTCAGCGGCGACATCAATAGATGGCCTGGCACCACGAGGTTTGATAGGGAACACGCTCCTTAAATACAGCGATAGTTCCTCCATTATGGCCGCCTGGTTTTTCCTGGTGAGCGAGTCACAAATGCCCGCCAGGCGAGCCGACATAAAGGCTCCGCTCGAAGGCGCCGGAAGGGCTGATAAATGTTCCTCAATATTACGTTTGAGATTAGCGCTTTCAGGTTGTGGAACGTTTTGAGGAACTCCAGCATCATCCCCCTCAGTCATTGAGTTCATAATAGTACCTACCGCATCGCGGTAGGCAGGCTGTTTCCGTTTAGACTTTATGCTCTCGAGCGACCTCTCAGGGAAGACGTCGAATAGCGCCTGATTGATAAATCTCTCTCCTTGCCGCACCAGCTCAACCTCCTTCCTTGCGAGCAAGAGAGTCTCCTCCTCAGACCACCTGGCCTTGATTGTCGTGGTGGTTTGCTGCCCATCAAACCAGTCAGGATGAGCACGACGCTGATGCACCCCCCTTCCAGTCCTGGTGCTGAATGATCGGCCACAGCCAGGAAAGTCGCAAGCGTGAGCGGACGAGGCTTCTGCCGAAGTCACAGATGCCTGTCTCGTTAAAGCAGGACCCCTAAGGCCAGAGGGCCCGGGGTTATTATAATTTATCCGAGGCTTATTATTAATATTTGGGCCTGCTGAATGAGGTCTGAAGGGCTGGCAACCCCAAAGACCCTAATCGCTGTAACACCATTCGGCCGTCGCGTTACCGAATCTTACGTTTCCAAAGTAAGCAACGTTACCGGGAGTACCACGAGGAGGTAGGTGTACAACTTGAACGTGAGAGGCTAATGGTCCTAATCTAGTGGACTGAATTGCGCATCACGTCCCAACTATGCTCTCCCCAAATTAGAGAGTCATAGTTACTCCCGCCGTTTACCCGCGCTTGCTTGAATTTCTTCACGTTGACATTCAGAGCACTGGGCAGAAATCACATTGCGTCAACACCCGCGAGGGCCATCGCAATGCTTTGTTTTAATTAGACAGTCGGATTCCCCTAGTCCGTGCCAGTTCTGAGCTGAGCGTTGAATGGCGGCCGAAGAGGACGACCACGACGGCTCGCGCCGCCACGGAAGCCTCGCAGCAAGGAAGATCCGCGGGAGGCCAAGGCACGGGACCGAGCTCGGATCCCGGGACCGGCGCGAGAACGCCGACCGTTCACCTCGCCCAGGCCCGGCACGTCAGCCAGACCCGCTTCCCGACCAAGCCCGACACGCCCCGCTCCTCAGAGCCAATCCTTATTCCGAAGTTACGGATCCAATTTGCCGACTTCCCTTACCTACATTATTCTATCGACTAGAGGCTCTTTACCTTGGAGACCTGCTGCGGATATGGGTACGAACCGGCGCGACACCTCCACGTGGCCCTCTCCTGGATTTTCAAGGTCCGAGGGGAAGATCCGGACACCGCCGCAACTGCGGTGCTCTTCGCGTTCCAAACCCTATCTCCCTGCTAGAGGTTTCCAGGGAACTCGAACGCTTATACAGAAAAGAAAACTCTTCCCGGATCTCCCGACGGCGTCTCCAGG
>CASCJU010000101.1:0-80000 GCA_949152495.1 Lasius fuliginosus | reverse complement strand
CGTTCCCGAGCGATTTGCGTCTAAGCGATGAGCGATACGGTGAAATGCTTCGAACGAATGTTTCATGATTTTCGACGGGCTATACGACCCCGTTATCAGATTTACGGTAAATGACGCATTTCTCGAAATTTCCGTTTCCGACGCATATTTTTTCATCATTTCGCAAAATCTGTACGCTCATTCACAGAGCACGTTAAAAACCACGAAACATTCGTTCGGAACGGTTAATCGTATCTATCACCGTTTCGGTACAAATAGCGACAAACCGGCTCGGGCGGTATCTCCGACGATTCGGGCGGTACCTCCGGCCGACTATCGGTCGAAAATTTTCAAAGTCCCACGGCTCCGGGCGGCACCTCCGAAACGTTTCCGAGCGATTTGCGTCTAAGCGATGAGCGATACGGTGAAATGCTTCGAACGAATGTTTCATGATTTTCGACGGGCTATACGACCCCGTTATCAGATTTACTGTAAATGACGCATTTCTCGAAATTTCCGTTTCCGACGCATATTTTTTCATCATTTCGCAAAATCTGTACGCACATTCACAGAGCACGTTAAAAACCACGAAACATTCGTTCGGAACGGTTAATCGTATCTATCACCGTTTCGGTACAAAAAGCGACAAACCGGCTCGGGCGGTACCTCCGACGATTCGGGCGGTACCTCCGGCCGACTATCGGTCGAAAATTTTCAAAGTCCCACGGCTCCGGGCGGCACCACCGAAACGTTTCCGAGCGATTTGCGTCTAAGCGATGAGCGATACGGTGAAATGCTTCGAACGAATGTTTCATGATTTTCGACGGGCTATACGACCCCGTTATCAGATTTACGGTAAATGACGCATTTCTCGAAATTTCCGTTTCCGACGCATATTTTTTCATCATTTCGCAAAATCTGTACGCACATTCACAGAGCACGTTAAAAACCACGAAACATTCGTTCGGAACGGTTAATCGTATCTATCACCGTTTCGGTACAAAAAGCGACAAACCGGCTGGGGCGGTACCTCCGACGATTCGGGCGGTACCTCCGGCCGACTATCGGTCGAAAATTTTCAAAGTCCCACGGCTCCGGGCGGCACCTCCGAAACGTTTCCGAGCGATTTGCGTCTAAGCGATGAGCGATACGGTGAAATGCTTCGAACGAATGTTTCATGATTTTCGACGGGCTATACGACCCCGTTATCAGATTTACGGGAAATGACGCATTTCTCGAAATTTCCGTTTCCGACGCATATTTTTTCATCATTTCGCAAAATCTGTACGCACATTCACAGAGCACGTTAAAAACCACGAAACATTCGTTCGGAACGGTTAATCGTATCTATCACCGTTTCGGTACAAAAAGCGACAAACCGGCTCGGGCGGTACCTCCGACGATTCGGGCGGTACCTCCGGCCGACTATCGGTCGAAAATTTTCAAAGTCCCACGGCTCCGGGCGGCACCTCCGAAACGTTTCCGAGCCATTTGCGTCTAAGCGATGAGCGATACGGTGAAATGTTTCGAACGAATATTTCATGATTTTCGACGGGCTATACGACCACGTTATCAGATTTACGGTAAATGACGCATTTCTCGAAATTTCCGTTTCCGACGCATATTTTTTCATCATTTCGCAAAATCTGTACACACATTCACAGAGCACGTTAAAAACCACGAAACATTCGTTCGGAACGGTTAATCGTATCTATCACCGTTTCGGTACAAAAAGCGACAAACCGGCTCGGGCGGTACCTCCGACGATTCGGGCGGTACCTCCGGCCGACTATCGGTCGAAAATTTTCAAAGTCCCACGGCTCCGGGCGGCACCTCCGAAACGTTTCCGAGCGATTTGCGTCTAAGCGATGAGCGATACGGTGAAATGCTTCGAACGAATGTTTCATGATTTTCGACGGGCTATACGACCCCGTTATCAGATTTACGGTAAATGACGCATTTCTCGAAATTTCCGTTTCCGACGCATATTTTTTCATCATTTCGCAAAATCTGTACGCACATTCACAGAGCACGTTAAAAACCACGAAACATTCGTTCGGAACGGTTAATCGTATCTATCACCGTTTCGGTACAAAAAGCGACAAACCGGCTCGGGCGGTACCTCCGACGATTCGGGCGGTACCTCCGGCCGACTATCGGTCGAAAACTTTCAAAGTCCCACGGCTCCGGGCGGCACCTCCGAAACGTTTCCAAGCGATTTGCGTCTAAGCGATGAGCGATACGGTGAAATGCTTCGAACGAATGTTTCATGATTTTCGACGGGCTATACGACCCCGTTATCAGATTTACGGGAAATGACGCATTTCTCGAAATTTCCGTTTCCGACGCATATTTTTTCATCATTTCGCAAAATCTGTACGCACATTCACAGAGCACGTTAAAAACCACGAAACATTCGTTCGGAACGGTTAATCGTATCTATCACCGTTTCGGTACAAAAAGCGACAAACCGGCTCGGGCGGTACCTCCGACGATTCGGGCGGTACCTCCGGCCGACTATCGGTCGAAAATTTTCAAAGTCCCACGGCTCCGGGCGGCACCTCCGAAACGTTTCCGAGCCATTTGCGTCTAAGCGATGAGCGATACGGTGAAATGTTTCGAACGAATGTTTCATGATTTTCGACGGGCTATACGACCCCGTTATCAGATTTACGGTAAATGACGCATTTCTCGAAATTTCCGTTTCCGACGCATATTTTTTCATCATTTCGCAAAATCTGTACGCACATTCACAGAGCACGTTAAAAACCACGAAACATTCGTTCGGAACGGTTAATCGTATCTATCACCGTTTCGGTACAAAAAGCGACAAACCGGCTCGGGCGGTACCTCCGACGATTCGGGCGGTACCTCCGGCCGACTATCGGTCGAAAATTTTCAAAGTCCCACGGCTCCGGGCGGCACCTCCGAAACGTTTCCGAGCGATTTGCGTCTAAGCGATGAGCGATACGTTGAAATGCTTCGAACGAATGTTTCATGATTTTCGACGGGCTATACGACCCCGTTATCAGATTTACGGTAAATGACGCATTTCTCGAAATTTCCGTTTCCGACGCATATGTTTTCATCATTTCGCAAAATCTGTACGCACATTCACAGAGCACGTTAAAAACCACGAAACATTCGTTCGGAACGGTTAATCGTATCTATCACCGTTTCGGTACGAAAAGAGACAAACCGGCTCGGGCGGTACCTCCGACGATTCGGGCGGTACCTCCGGCCGACTATCGGTCGAAAATTTTCAAAGTCCCACGGCTCCGGGCGGCACCTCCGAAACGTTTCCGAATGCACAGGCCGCCCATTCTCGTGTCCAACTGCACAAGTCGCGCATTTTCGTATCCAACTGCACAGGCCGCCCATTCTCGTGTCCATTACACAAATCACGCATTCTCGTGTCCTACTGCACAGGTCGCGCATTCTCGTGTCCAACTGCACAGGCGCGCATTCTCGTGTCCAACTGCACTGGCCATGGATTCTCGTGTCCAACTGCACAGGCCATGCATTCTCGTGTCCATCTGCACAGGCCGTGCATTCTCGCGTCCAAATGCACAGGCTCCCATTCTCGTATCCAAATGCACAGACCGCCCATTCTCGTGTCCAACTGCACAGGCCGCCCATTCTCGTGTCCAACTGCACATGTCGCGCATTCTCGTGTCCAACTGCACATGCCGCCCATTCTCGTGTCCAACTGCACAGGCCGCTAATTCTCGTGTCCAACTGCACAGGCCGCGTATTCTCGTGTCCAACTGCACATGCCGCGCATTCTCGTGTCCAACTGCACAGGCCATGCATTCTCGTGTCCAAATGCACAGGCCGTGCATTCTCGTGTCCTAATGCACAGGCCGCCCATTCTCGTGTCCAAATGCACAGGCCGCCCATTCTCGTGTCCAACTGCACATGCCGCCCATTCTCGTGTCCAACTGCACAGGCCGCTAATTCTCTTGTCCAACTGCACAGGCCGCGCATTCTCGTGTCCAACAGCACATGCCGCGCATTCACGTGTCCAACTGCACAGGCCATGCACTCTCGTGTCCAAATGCACAGGCCGTGCATTCTCGTGTCCAAATGCACAGGCCGCACATTCTCGTGTCCAAATGCACAGGCCGCCCATTCTCGTGTCCAACTGCACAGGCCGCTAATTCTCTTGTCCAACTGCACAGGCCGCGTATTCTCGTGTCCAACTGCAAATGCCGCGCATTTACGTGTCCAACTGCACAGGCCATGCATTCTCGTGTCCAAATGCACAGGCCGTGCATTCTCGTGTCCAAATGCACAGGCCGCCCATTCTCGTGTCCAACTGCACAAGTCGCGCATTTTCGTGTCCAACTGCACAGGCCGCCCATTCTCGTGTCCAACTGCACAGGCCGCTAATTCTCTTGTCCAACTGCACAGGCCGCGCATTCTCGTGTCCAACTGCACATGCCGCGCATTCTTGTGTCCAACTGCACAGGCCATGCATTCTCGTGTCCTAATGCACAGGCCGTGCATTCTCGTGTACAAATGCACAGGCCGTCCATTCTCGTGTCCAAATGCACAGGCCGCCCATTCTCGTGTCCAACTGCACAAGTCGCGCATTTTCGTATCCAACAGCACAGGCCGCCCATTCTCGTGTCCATTACACAAATCACGCATTCTCGTGTCCTACTGCACAGGTCGCGCATTCTCGTGTCCAACTGCACAGGCGCGCATTCTCGTGTCCATCTGCACTGGCCATGGATTCTCGTGTCCAACTGCACAGGCCATGCATTCTCGTGTCCAACTGCACAGGCCGTGCATTCTCGCATCCAAATGCACAGGCCGCCCATTCTCGTGTCCAAATGCACAGACCGCCCATTCTCGTGTCCAACTGCACAGGCCGCCCATTCTCGTGTCCAACTTCACATGTCGCGCATTCTCGTGTCCAACTGCACAGGCCATGCATTAACGTGTCCAACTGCACAGGCCGTGCATTCTCGTGTCCAAATGCACAGGCCGCCCATTCTCGTGTCCATCTGCACATGCAGCCCATTTTCGTGTCCAACTGCACAGGCCGCTAATTCTCTTGTCCAACTGCACAGGCCGCGCATTCTCGTGTCCAACTGCACATGCCGCGCATTCTCGTGTCCAACTGCACAGGCCATGCATTCTCGTGTCCAAATGCACAGGCCGTGCATTCTCGTGTCCTAATGAACAGGCCGCCCATTCTCGTGTCCAAATGCACAGGCCGCCCATTCTCGTGTCCAACTGCACATGCCGCCCATTCTCGTGTCCAACTGCACAGGCCGCTAATTCTCTTGTCCAACTGCACAGGCCGCGCATTCTCGTGTCCAAAAGCACATGCCGCGCATTCACGTGTCCAACTGCACAGGCCATGCATTCTCGTGTCCAAATGCACAGGCCGTGCATTCTCGTGACCAACTGCACAGGCAGCCCATTCTTGTGTCTAACTGCACAGGCCGCTAATTCTCTTGTCCAACTGCACAGGCCGCGCATTCTTGTGTCCAACTGCACATGCCGCGCATTCTCGTGTCCAACTGCACATGCCATGCATTCTCGTGTCCAAAGGCACAGGCCGTGCATTCTCGTGTCCAAATGCACAGGCCGCCCATTCTCGTGTCCAAATGCACAGGCCGCCCATTCTCGTGTCCAACTGCACAAGTTGCGCATTTTCGTGTCCAACTGCACAAGCCACCCATTCACGTGTCCATTGCACAGGCCATGCATTCTCGTATCCAACTGAACATGCCGTGCATTCTCGCATCCAAATGCACAGGCCGCCCATTCTCGTGTCCAACTGCACAAGTCGCGCATTTTCGTGACCAACTGCACAGACCGCCCATTCACGTGTCCATTGCACAGGTCACGCATTCCCGTGTCCAACTGCACAGGCCGCGCATTCTCGTGTCCAACTGCACAGGCCGCGCACTCTCGTGTCCAACTTCACAGGCCGCTAATTCTCTTGTCCAACTGCACAGGCCGCGCATTCTCGTGTCCAACTGCACAGGCCATGCATTCTCGTGTCCAACTGCACAGGCCGCGCATTCTTGTGTCCAACTGCACTGGTCGCCCATTCTCGTGTCCAACTGCACAGGTCGCGCATTCTCGTGTCCAACTGCACAGGCGAGCATTCTCGTGTCCAACTGCACTGGCCATGGATTCTCGTGTCCAACTGCACATGCCATGTATTCTCGTGTCCAACAGCACAGGCCGCCCATTCTCGTATCCAAATGCACAGGCCGCCCATTCTCGTGTCCAACTGCACAGGCCGTCCATTCTTGTGTCCAACTGCACAGGCCGCTAATTCTCATGTCCAACTGCACAGGCCGCGCATTCTCGTGTCCAACTGCACATGCCGCGCATTCACGTGTCCAACTGCACAGGCCATGCATTCTCTTGTCCAACTGCACAGGCCGCGTATTCTCGTGTCCAACTGCACATGCCGCGCATTCACGTGTCCTACTGCACAGGCCATGCATTCTCGTGTCCAAATGCACAGGCCGTGCATTTTCGTGTCCAAATGCACAGGCCATGCATACTCTTGTCCAACTGCACAGGCCGCGCATTCTCGTGTCCAACTGCACATGCCGCGCATTCACGTGTCCAAATGCACAGGCCGCCCATTCTCGTGTCCAAATGCACAGGGCGTGAATTCTCGTGTCCAAATGCACAGACCACCCATTCTCGTGTCCAACTGCACAGGCCGCCCATTCTCGTGTCCAACTGCAAAGGCCGCTAATTCTCTTGTCCAACTGCACAGGCCGCGCATTCACGTGTTCAACTGCACAGGCCATGCATTCTCGTGTCCAACTGCACATGCCGTGCATTCTCGCATCCAAATGCACAGGCCGCCCATTCTCGTGTCCAACTGCACATGCCATGCATTCTCGTGTCCAAATGCACAGGCCGTGCATTCTCGTGTCCAAATGCACAGGCCGCCCATTCTCGTGTCCAAATGCACAGGCCGCCCATTCTCGTGTCCAACTGCACAAGTCGCGCATTTTCGTGTCCAACTGCACAAGCCGCCCATTCACGTGTCCATTGCACAGGACATGCATTCTCGTGTCCAACTGAACATGCCGTGCATTCTCGCATCCAAATGCACAGGCCGCCCATTCTCGTGTCCAACTGCACAAGTCGCGCATTTTCGTGTCCAACTGCACAGGCCGCCCATTCACGTGTTCATTGCACAGGTCACGCATTCCCGTGTCCAACTGCACAGGCCGCGCATTCTCGTGTCCAACTGCACAGGCCGCGCACTCTCGTGTCCAACTTCACAGGCCGCTAATTCTCTTTTCCAACTGCACAGGCCGCGCATTCTCGTGTCCAACTGCACAGGCCATGCATTCTCGTGTCCAACTGCACAGGCCGCGCATTCTTGTGTCCAACTGCACTGTTCGCCCATTCTCGTGTCCAACTGCACAGGTCGCGCATTCTCGTGTCCAACTGCACAGGCGAGCATTCTCGTGTCCAACTGCACTGGCCATGGATTCTCGTGTCCAACTGCACATGCCATGTATTCTTGTGTCCAACAGCACAGACCGCGCATTCTCGTGTCCAACTGCACAGGCCATGCATTCTCGTGTCCAACTGCACAGGCCGTGCATTCTCGCGTCCAAATGCACATGCCGCCCATTCTCGTGTTCTACTGCACAGGTCGCGCATTCTCGTGTCCATCTGCACAGGCGAGCATTTCCGTGTCCAACTGCACAGGCCGCGCATTCTCGCGTCCAACTGCACAGGCGAGCATTCTCGTGTCCAACTGCACAGGCCATGGATTCTCGTGTCCAACTGCACAGGCGGCCCATTCTCGTGTCCAACTGCACAGGCCTTGCATTCTCGTGTCCAAATGCACAGGCCGTGCATTCTCGTGTCCAAATGCACAGGCCGTCCATTCTCGTGACCAAATGCACAAGCCGCCCATTCTCGTGTCCATTGCACAGGTCACGCATTCTCGTGTCCTACTGCACAGGTCGCGCATTCTCGTGTCCAACTGCACAGGCGCGCATTCTCGTGTCCAACTGCACTGGCCATGGAATCTCGTGTCCAACTGCACAGGCCATGCATTCTCGTGTCCAACTGCACAGGCCGTGAATTCTCGCGTCCAAATGCACAGGCCGCCCATTCTCGTGTCCAAATGCACAGACCGCCCATTCTCGTGTCCAACTGCACAGGCCGCCCATTCTCGTGTCCAACTGCACATGTCGCGCATTCTCGTGTCCAACTGCACAGGCCATGCATTATCGTGTCCCACTGCACAGGCCGTGCATTCTCGTGTCCAAATGCACAGGCCGCCCATTCTCGTGTCCAACTGCACAGGCAGCCCATTTTCGTGTCCAACTGCACAGGCCGCTAATTCTCTTGTCCAACTTCACAGGCCGCGCATTCTCGTGTCCAAATGCACAGGCCGCCCATTCTCGTGTCCAAATGCACAGGCCGCCCATTCTCGTGTCCAAATGCACAGGCCGCCCATTCTCGTGTCCAACTGCACAGGCCGCTAATTCTCATGTCCAACTGCACAGGCCGCGCATTCTCGTGTCCAACTGCAATTGCCGCGCATTCTCGTGTCCAACTGCACAGGCCATGCATTCTCGTGTCCTAATGCACAGGCCGTGCATTCTCGTGTCCAAATGCACAGGCCGTGCATTCTCGTGTCCAAATGCACAGGCCGCCCATTCTCGTGTCCAACTGCACAATTCGCGCATTTTCGTATCCAACTGCACAGGCCGCCCATTCTCGTGTCCATTACACAAATCACGCATTCTCGTGTCCTACTGCACAGGTCGCGCATTCTCGTGTCCAACTGCACAGGCGCGCATTCTCGTGTCCAACTGCACTGGCCATGGATTCTCGTGTCCAACTGCACAGGCCATGCATTCTCGTGTCCAACTGCACAGGCCGTGCATTCTCGCGTCCAAATGCACAGGCTCCCATTCTCGTGTCCAAATGCACAGACCGCCCATTCTCGTGTCCAACTGCACAGGCCGCTAATTCTCTTGTCCAACTGCACAGGCCGCGTATTCTCGTGTCCAACTGCACATGCCGCGCATTTACGTGTCCAACTGCACAGGCCATGCATTCTCGTGTCCAAATGCACAGGCCGTGCATTCTCGTGTCCAAATGCACAGGCCGCCCATTCTCGTGTCCAACTGCACAAGTCGCGCATTTTCGTGTCCAACTGCACAGGCCATGCATTCCCGTGTCCAAATGCACAGGCCGTCCATTCTCGTGTCCAAATGCACAGGCCGCGCAATCTCGTGTCCAACAGCACATGCCGCGCATTCACGTGTCCAACTGCACAGGCCATGCATTCTCGTGTCCAAATGCACAGGCCGTGCATTCTCGTGTCCAAATGCAGAGGCCGCCCATTCTCGTGTCCAAATGCACAGGCCGCCCATTCTCGTGTCCAACTGCACAGGCCGCTAATTCTCATGTCCAACTGCACGGGCCACGCATTCTCGTGTCCAACTGCACATGCCGCGCATTCTCGTGTCCAACTGCACAGGCCATGCATTCTCGTGTCCTAATGCACAGGCCGTGCATTCTCGTGTCCAAATGCACAGGCCGTCCATTCTCGTGTCCAAATGCACAGGCCGCCCATTCTCGTGTCCTACTGCACAAGTCGCGCATTTTCGTATCCAACTGCACAGGCCGCCCATTCTCGTGTCCATTACACAAATCACGCATTCTCGTGTCCTACTGCACAGGTCGCGCATTCTCGTGTCCAACTGCACAGGCGCGCATTCTCGTGTCCAACTGCACTGGCCACGGATTCTCGTGTCCAACTGCACAGGCCGTGCATTCTCGCGTTCAAATGCACAGGCTCCCATTCTCGTATCCAAATGCACAGACCGCCCATTCTCGTGTCCAACTGCACAGGCCGCCCATTCTCGTGTCCAACTGCACATGTCGCGCATTCTCGTGTCCAACTGCACAGGCCGCCCATTCTCGTGTCCAACTGCACATGTCGCGCATACTCGTGTCCAACTGCACATGCCGCCCATTCTCGTGTCCAACTGCACAGGCCGCTAATTCTCGTGTCCAACTGCACAGGCCGCTAATTCTCTTGTCCAACTGCACAGGCCGCGCATTCTCGTGTCCAACAGCACATGCCGCGCATTCACGTGTCCAACTGCACAGGCCATGCACTCTCGTGTCCAAATGCACAGGCCGTGCATTCTCGTGTCCAAATGCACAGGCCGCACATTCTCGTGTCCAAATGCACAGGCCGCCCATTCTCGTGTCCAACTGCACAGGCCGCTAATTCTCTTGTCCAACTGCACAGGCCGCGTATTCTCGTGTCCAACTGCACATGCCGCGCATTTACGTGTCCAACTGCACAGGCCATGCATTCTCGTGTCCAAATGCACAGGCCGTGCATTCTCGTGTCCAAATGCACAGGCCGCCCATTCTCGTGTCCAACTGCACAAGTCGCGCATTTTCTTGTCCAACTGCACAGGCCGCCCATTCTCGTGTCCAACTGCACAGGCCGCTAATTCTCTTGTCCAACTGCACAGGCCGCGCATTCTCGTGTCCAACTGCACATGCCGCGCATTCTTGTGTCCAACTGCACAGGCCATGCATTCTCGTGTCCTAATGCACAGGCCGTGCATTCTCGTGTACAAATGCACAGGCCGTCCATTCTCGTGTCCAAATGCACAGGCCGCCCATTCTCGTGTCCAACTGCACAAGTCGCACATTTTCGTATCCAACTGCACAGGCCGCCCATTCTCGTGTCCATTACACAAATCACGCATTCTCGTGTCCTACTGCACAGGTCGCGCATTCTCGTGTCCAACTGCACAGGCGCGCATTCTCGTGTCCATCTGCACTGGCCATGGATTCTCGTGTCCAACTGCACAGGCCATGCATTCTCGTGTCCAACTGCACAGGCCGTGCATTCTCGCATCCAAATGCACAGGCCGCCCATTCTCGTGTCCAAATGCACAGCCCGCCCATTCTCGTGTCCAACTGCACAGGCCGCCCATTCTCGTGTCCAACTTCACATGTCGCGCATTCTCGTGTCCAACTGCACAGGCCATGCATTAACGTGTCCAACTGCACAGGCCGTGCATTCTCGTGCCCAAATGCACAGGCCGCCCATTCTCGTGTCCATCTGCACATGCAGCCCATTTTCGTGTCCAACTGCACAGGCCGCTAATTCTCTTGTCCAACTGCACAGGCCGCGCATTCTCGTGCCCAACTGCACATGCCGCGCATTCTCGTGTCCAACTGCACAGGCCATGCATTCTCGTGTCCAAATGCACAGGCCGTGCATTCTCGTGTCCTAATGAACAGGCCGCCCATTCTCGTGTCCAAATGCACAGGCCGCCCATTCTCGTGTCCAACTGCACATGCCGCCCATTCTCGTGTCCAACTGCACAGGCCGCTAATTCTCTTGTCCAACTGCACAGGCCGCGCATTCTCGTGTCCAAAAGCACATGCCGCGCATTCACGTGTCCAACTGCACAGGCCATGCATTCTCGTGTCCAAATGCACAGGCCGTGCATTCTCGTGTCCAACTGCACAGGCAGCCCATTCTTGTGTCTAACTGCACAGGCCGCTAATTCTCTTGTCCAACTGCACAGGCCGCGCATTCTTGTGTCCAACTGCACATGCCGCGCATTCTCGTGTCCAACTGCACATGCCATGCATTCTCGTGTCCAAATGCACAGGCCGTGCATTCTCGTGTCCAAATGCACAGGCCGCCCATTCTCGTGTCCAAATGCACAGGCCGCCCATTCTCGTGTCCAACTGCACAAGTCGCGCATTTTCGTGTCCAACTGCACAAGCCACCCATTCACGTGTCCATTGCACAGGCCATGCATTCTCGTGTCCAACTGAACATGCCGTGCATTCTCGCATCCAAATGCACAGGCCGCCCATTCTCGTGTCCAACTGCACAAGTCGCGCATTTTCGTGTCCAACTGCACAGGCCGCCCATTCACGTGTCCATTGCACAGGTCACGCATTCCCGTGTCCAACTGCACAGGCCGCGCATTCTCGTGTCCAACTGCACAGGCCGCGCAGTCCCGTGTCCAACTTCACAGGCCGCTAATTCTCTTGTCCAACTGCACAGGCCGCGCATTCTCGTGTCCAACTGCACAGGCCATGCATTCTCGTGTCCAACTGCACAGGCCGCGCATTCTTGTGTCCAACTGCACAGGCCATGCATTCTCGCGTCCAACTGCACAGGCCGTGCATTCTCGCTTCCAAATGCACTGGCCGTTAATTCTCGTGTCCAACTGCACAGGCCGCGCATTCTCGTCTCCAACTGCACAGGCCATGCATTCTCGTGTCCAACTGCACAGGCCGTGCATTCTTGTGTCCAAATGCACAGGCCGCCCATTTTCGTTTCCAACTGCACATGCCGCGCATTCTCGTGTCCAACTGCACAGGCCATGCATTATCGTGTCCAACTGCACAGGCCGTGCATTCTCGCGTCCAAATGCTCAGGCCGCCCATTCTCGTGTCCAAATGCACAGACCGCCCATTCTCGTGTCCAACTGCACAGGCCGCCCATTCTCGTGTCCAACTGCACATGTCGCGCATTCTCGTGTCCAACTGCACAGGCCATGCATTATCGTGTCCCACTGCACAGGCCGTGCATTCTCGTGTCCAAATGCACAGGCCGCCCATTCTCGTGTCCAACTGCACAGGCAGCCCATTTTCGTGTCCAACTGCACAGGCCGCTAATTCTCTTGTCCAACTGCACAGGCCGCGCATTCTCGTGTCCAAATGCACAGGCCGCCCATTCTCGTGTTCAACTGCACAGGCCGCCCATTCTCGTGTCCAACTGCACAGGCCGCTAATTCTCTTGTCCATCTGCAAAGGCCGCGCATTTTCGTGTCCAACAGCTCATGCCGCGCATTCACGTTTCCAACTGCACAGGCCATGCATTCTCGTGTCCAAATGCACAGGCCGTGCATTCTCGTGTCCAAATTCACAGGCCGCCCATTCTCGTGTTCAACTGCACAGGCCACGCATTCTCTTGTCCAACTGCACATGCCGCGCATTCTCGTGTCCAAATGCACAGGCCGCCCATTCTCGTGTCCAACTGCACATGCCGCGCATTCTCGTGTCCAAATGCACAGGCCGCCCATTCTCGTGTCCAACTGCACAGGCCGCCCATTCTCGTGTCCAACTGCACAGGCCATGCATTCTCGTGTCCAAATGCACAGGCCGTGCATTCTCGTGTCCAAATGCACAGGCCGCCCATTCTCGTGTCCAACTGCACAGGCCGCTAATTATCTTGTCCAACTGCACAGGCCGCGCATTCTCGTGTCCAACTGCACATGCCGCGCATTTACGTTTCCAACTGCACAGGCCATGCATTCTCGTGTCCAAATGCACAGGCCGTGCATTCTCGTGTCCAAATGCACAGGCCGCCCATACTCGTGTCCAACTGCACAAGTCGCGCATTTTCGTGTCCACTGCACAGGCCGCCCATTCTCGTGTCCATTGCACAGGTCACGCATTCCCGTGTCCGACTGCACAGGCCGCGCATTCTCGTGTCCAAATGCACAGACCTCGCTTTTTCGTGTCCAACTGCACAGGCTGCCCATTCTCGTGTCCTACGGTACAGGTCGCGCATTCTCGTGTCCAACTGCACAGGCGCGCTTTCTCGTGTCCAACTGCACAGGCCATATATTCTCGTGTCCAACTGCACAGGCCATGCATTTGCGTGTCCGACTGCACAGGCCGTGCATTCTCGCGTACAAATGCACAGGCCGCCCATTCTCGTGTCCAAATGCACAGACCGCCCATTCTCGTGTCCAACTGCACAGGCCGCCCATTTTCGTGTCCAACTGCACATGCCGCGCATTCTCGTGTCCAACTGCACAGGCCATGCATTATCGTGTCCAACTGCACAGGCCGTGCATTCTCGTGTCCAAATGCACAGGCCGCCCATTCTCGTGTCCAACTGCACAGGCCGCCCATTCTCGTGTTCAACTGCAAAGGCCGCTAATTCTCTTTTCCAACTGCACAGGCCGCGCATTCTCGTGTCCAACTGCACATGCCGCGCATTCTCGTGTCCAACTGCACATGCCTTGCATTCTCGTGTCCAAATGCACAGGCCGCCCATTCTCGTGTCCAAATGCACAGGCCGCCCATTCTCGTGTCCAACTGCACAGGCCGCCCATTCTCGTGTCCAACTGCACAGGCCGCTAATTCTCTTGTCCAACTGCACAGGTCGCTAATTCTCTTGTCCAACTGCACAGGCGCGCATTCTCGTGTCCAACTGCACAGGCCATGGATTCTCGTGTCCAACTGCACAGGCGGCCCATTCTCGTGTCCAACTGCACAGGCGGCCCATTCTCGTGTCCAACTGCACAGGCCGCGCATTCTCGTGCCCAACTTCACAGGCCGCTAATTCTCTTGTCCAACTGCACAGGCCGCGCATTCTCGTGTCCAACTGCACAGGCCATGCATTCTCGTGTCCAACTGCACAGGCCGCGCATTCTCGTGTCCAACTGCACTGGTCGCCCCTTCTCGTGTCCAACTGCACAGGCTGCCCATTCTCGTGTCCAACTGCACTAGTCGCGCATTTTTGTGTCCTACTGAACAGGCCGCCCATTCTCGTTGTTATTGCACAGGTCACGCATTCTCGTGTCCAACTGCACAGACCGCCCATTCTCGTGTCCAACTGCACAAGTCGCGCATTTTCGTGTCCAACTGCACAGGCCGCCCATTCTCGTGTCCAACTGCACAGGCCGCCCATTCTCGTGTCCAAATGCACAGGCCGCCCATTCTCGTGTCCAACTGCACATGCCGCGCATTCTCGTGTCCAAATGCACAGGCCGCCCATTCTCGTGTCCAACTGCACAGGCCGCCCATTCTCGTGTCCAACTGCACAGGCCATGCATTCTCGTGTCCAAATGCACAGGCCGTGCATTCTCGTGTCCAAATGCACAGGCCGCCCATTCTCGTGTCCAACTGCACAGGCCGCTAATTATCTTGTCCAACTGCACAGGCCGCGCATTCTCGTGTCCAACTGCACATGCCGCGCATTTACGTTTCCAACTGCACAGGCCATGCATTCTCGTGTCCAAATGCACAGGCCGTGCATTCTCGTGTCCAAATGCACAGGCCGCCCATACTCGTGCCCAACTGCACAAGTCGCGCATTTTCGTGTCCACTGCACAGGCCGCCCATTCTCGTGTCCATTGCACAGGTCACGCATTCCCGTGTCCGACTGCACAGGCCGCGCATTCTCGTGTCCAAATGCACAGACCTCGCTTTTTCGTGTCCAACTGCACAGGCTGCCCATTCTCGTGTCCTACTGTACAGGTCGCGCATTCTCGTGTCCAACTTCACATGCGCGCTTTCTCTTGTCCAACTGCACAGGCCATATATTCTCGTGTCCAACTGCACAGGCCATGCATTTGCGTGTCCGACTGCACAGGCCGTGCATTCTCGCGTACAAATGCACAGGCCGCCCATTCTCGTGTCCAAATGCACAGACCGCCCATTCTCGTGTCCAACTGCACAGGCCGCCCATTTTCGTGTCCAACTGCACATGCCGCCCATTCTCGTGTCCAACTGCACATGCCGCCCATTCTCGTGTCCAACTGCACAGGCCGCTAATTCTCTTGTCCAACTGCACAGGTCGCTAATTCTCTTGTCCAACTGCACAGGCGCGCATTCTCGTGTCCAACTGCACAGGCCATGGATTCTCGTGTCCAACTGCACAGGCGGCCCATTCTCGTGTCCAACTGCACAGGCGGCCCATTCTCGTGTCCAACTGCACAGGCCGCGCATTCTCGTGCCCAACTTCACAGGCCGCTAATTCTCTTGTCCAACTGCACAGGCCGCGCATTCTCGTGTCCAACTGCACAGGCCATGCATTCTCGAGTCCAACTGCACAGGCCGCGCATTCTCGTGTCCAACTGCACTGGTCGCCCCTTCTCGTGTCCAACTGCACAGGCTGCCCATTCTCGTGTCCAAATGCACAGGCCGCCCATTCTCGTGTCCAACTGCACAGGCCGCCCATTCTCGTGTCCAACTGCACAGGCCATGCATTCTCGTGTCCAAATGCACAGGCCGTGCATTCTCGAGTCCAAATGCACAGGCCGCCCATTCTCGTGTCCAACTGCACAGGCCGCTAATTCTCTTGTCCAACTGCACAGGCCGCGCATTCTCGTGTCCATCTGCACATGCCGCGCATTTACGTGTCCAACTGCACAGGCCATGCATTCTCGTGTCCAAATGCACAGGCCGTGCATTCTCGTGTCCAAATGCACAGGCCGCCCATTCTCGTGTCCAACTGCACAAGTCGCGCATTTTCGTGTCCAACTGCACAGGCCGCCCATTCTCGTGTCCATTGAACAGGTCACGCATTCCCGTGTCCGACTGCACAGGCCGCCCATTCTCGTGTCCAACTGCACAGGCCGCTAATTCTTTTGTCCAACTGCACAGGCCGCGCATTCTCGTGTCCAAATGCACAGGCCGTGCATTCTCGTTTCCAAATGCACAGACCGCCCATTCTCGTGTCCAACTGCACAGGCCGCCCATTCTCGTGTCCAACTGCACATGCCGCGCATTCTCGTGTCCCACTGCACAGGCCATGCATTATCGTGTCCAACTGCACAGGCTGTGCATTCTCGTGTCCAAATGCACAGGCCGCCCATTCTCGTGTCCAACTGCACAGGCCATGCATTCTCGTGTCCAAATGCACAGGCCGTGCATTCTCGTGTCCAAATGCACAGACCGTCCATTCTCGTGTCCAAATTCACAGGCCGCGCATTCTCGTGTCCAACAGCACATGCCGCACATTCACGTTTCCAACTGCACAGGCCATGCATTCTCGTGTCCAACTGCACAGGCCGTGCATTCTCGCGTCCAAATGCACAGGCCGCCCATTCTCGTGTCCAAATGCACAGACCGCCCATTCTCGTGTCCAACTGCACAGGCCGCCCATTCTCGTGTCCAACTTCACATGTCGCGCATTCTCGTGTCCAACTGCACAGGCCATGCATTATCGTGTCCAACTGCACAGGCCGTGCATTCTCGTGTCCAAATGCACAGGCCGCCCATTCTCGTGTCCATCTGCACAGGCAGCCCATTTTCGAGTCCAACTGCACAGGCCGCTAATTCTCTTGTCCAACTGCACAGGCCGCGCATTCTCGTGTCCAACTGCACATGCCGCGCATTCTCGTGTCCAACTGCACAGGCCATGCATTCTCGTGTCCAAATGCACAGGCCGTGCATTCTCGTGTCCTAATGAACAGGCCGCCCATTCTCGTGTCCAAATGCACAGGCCGCCCATTCTCGTGTCCAACTGCACATGCCGCCCATTCTCGTGTCCAACTGCACAGGCCGCTAATTCTCTTGTCCAACTGCACAGGCCGCGCATTCTCGTGATCAAAAGCACATGCCGCGCATTCACGTGTCCAACTGCACAGGCCATGCATTCTCGTGTCCAAATGCACAGGCCGTGCATTCTCGTGTCCAAATGCACAGGCCGCCCATTCTCGTGTCCAACTTCACAAGTCGCGCATTTTCGTGTCCAACTGCACAGGCCGCCCATTCTCGTGTCCATTGCACAGGTCACGCATTCCCGTGTCCGACTGCACAGGCCGCGCATTCTCGTGTCCAAATGCACAGACATCGCTTTTTCGTGTCCAACTGCACAGGCTGCCATTCTCGTGTCCTATTGTACAGGTCGCGCATTCTCGTGTCCAACTGCACAGGCGCGCATTCTCGTGTCCAACTGCACAGGCCATATATTCTCGTGTCCAACTGCACGGGCCATGCATTCTCGTGTCCAAATGCACAGGCCATGCATTCTCGTGTCCAAATGCACAGGCCGCCCATTCTCGTGTCCAAATGCACAGGCCGCCCATTCTCGTGTCCAACTGCACATGCCGCCCATTCTCGTGTCCGACTGCACAGGCCGCTAATTCTCTTGTCCAACTGCACAGGCCGCGCATTCTCGTGTCCATCTGCACATGCCGCGCATTCTCGTGTCCAACTGCACAGGCCATGCATTCTCGTGTCCAAATGCACAGGCCGTGCATTCTCGTGTCCAAATGCACAGGCCGCCAATTCTCGTGTCCAACTGCACATGCCGCCCATTCTCGTGTCCAACTGCACAGGCCGCTAATTCTCTTGTCCAACTGCACAGGCCGCGCATTCTTGTGTCCAAATGCACAGACCTCGCTTTTTCGTGTCCAAATGCACAGGCCGCCCATTCTCGTGTCCAACTGCACAGGACATGCACTCTCGTGTCCAAATGCACAGGCCGTGCATTCACGTGTCCAAATGCACAGGCCGTCCATTCTCGTGTCCAAATGCACCGGCCGCGCAATCTCGTGTCCAACAGCACATGCCGCGCATTCACGTGTCCAACTGCACAGGCCATGCATTCTCGTGTCCAACTGCACAGGCCGTGCATTCTCGTGTCCAACTGCACAGGCCGTGCATTCTCGCGTCCAAATGCACTGGTCGCCCATTCTCGTGTCCAACTGCACAGGCCGCCCATTCTCGTGTCCAACTGCACAAGTCGCGCATTTTCGTGTCCAACTGAACAGGCAGCCCATTCTCGTGTCCATTGCACAGGTCACGCATTCTCGTATCCAACTGCACAGGTCGCGTATTCTCGTGTCCAACTGCACAGACCATGGATTCTCGTGTCCAACTGCACGAGCCGCGCATTCTCGAGTCTAAATGCACTGGCCTCGCATTTTCGTGTCTAACACCACAGGCCATGGATTCTCGTGTCCAACTGCAAAGGACGCGCGTTCTCGTGTCCTACTGCTCAAGTCGCGTATTTTTGTGTCCTACTGCACAGGTCGCGCATTCTCGTGTCCAACTACACAGGCCACTAATTCTCTAGTCCAACTGCACGGGCCGCGCATTCTCGTGTCCAACTGCACAGGCCATGCATTCTCGCGTCCAACTGCACAGGCCGTGCATTCTCGCTTCCAAATGCACTGGCCGCCAATTCTCGTGTCCAACTGCACAGGCCGCGCATTCTCGTCTCCAACTGCACAGGCCATGCATTCTCGTGTCCAACTGCACAGGCCGTGCATTCTTGTGTCCAAATGCACAGGCCGCCCATTTTCGTTTCCAACTGCACATGCCGCGCATTCTCGTGTCCAACTGCACAGGCCATGCATTATCGTGTCCAACTGCACAGGCCGTGCATTCTCGCGTCCAAATGCTCAGGCCGCCCATTCTCGTGTCCAAATGCACAGACCGCCCATTCTCGTGTCCAACTGCACAGGCCGCCCATTCTCGTGTCCAACTGCACATGTCGCGCATTCTCGTGTCCAACTGCACAGGCCATGCATTATCGTGTCCCACTGCACAGGCCGTGCATTCTCGTGTCCAAATGCACAGGCCGCCCATTCTCGTGTCCAACTGCACAGGCAGCCCATTTTCGTGTCCAACTGCACAGGCCGCTAATTCTCTTGTCCAACTGCACAGGCCGCGCATTCTCGTGTCCAAATGCACAGGCCGCCCATTCTCGTGTTCAACTGCACAGGCCGCCCATTCTCGTGTCCAACTGCACAGGCCGCTAATTCTCTTGTCCATCTGCAAAGGCCGCGCATTTTCGTGTCCAACAGCTCATGCCGCGCATTCACGTTTCCAACTGCACAGGCCATGCATTCTCGTGTCCAAATGCACAGGCCGTGCATTCTCGTGTCCAAATTCACAGGCCGCCCATTCTCGTGTTCAACTGCACAGGCCACGCATTCTCTTGTCCAACTGCACATGCCGCGCATTCTCGTGTCCAAATGCACAGGCCGCCCATTCTCGTGTCCAACTGCACATGCCGCGCATTCTCGTGTCCAAATGCACAGGCCGCCCATTCTCGTGTCCAACTGCACAGGCCGCCCATTCTCGTGTCCAACTGCACAGGCCATGCATTCTCGTGTCCAAATGCACAGGCCGTGCATTCTCGTGTCCAAATGCACAGGCCGCCCATTCTCGTGTCCAACTGCACAGGCCGCTAATTATCTTGTCCAACTGCACAGGCCGCGCATTCTCGTGTCCAACTGCACATGCCGCGCATTTACGTTTCCAACTGCACAGGCCATGCATTCTCGTGTCCAAATGCACAGGCCGTGCATTCTCGTGTCCAAATGCACAGGCCGCCCATACTCGTGTCCAACTGCACAAGTCGCGCATTTTCGTGTCCACTGCACAGGCCGCCCATTCTCGTGTCCATTGCACAGGTCACGCATTCCCGTGTCCGACTGCACAGGCCGCGCATTCTCGTGTCCAAATGCACAGACCTCGCTTTTTCGTGTCCAACTGCACAGGCTGCCCATTCTCGTGTCCTACGGTACAGGTCGCGCATTCTCGTGTCCAACTGCACAGGCGCGCTTTCTCGTGTCCAACTGCACAGGCCATATATTCTCGTGTCCAACTGCACAGGCCATGCATTTGCGTGTCCGACTGCACAGGCCGTGCATTCTCGCGTACAAATGCACAGGCCGCCCATTCTCGTGTCCAAATGCACAGACCGCCCATTCTCGTGTCCAACTGCACAGGCCGCCCATTTTCGTGTCCAACTGCACATGCCGCGCATTCTCGTGTCCAACTGCACAGGCCATGCATTATCGTGTCCAACTGCACAGGCCGTGCATTCTCGTGTCCAAATGCACAGGCCGCCCATTCTCGTGTCCAACTGCACAGGCCGCCCATTCTCGTGTTCAACTGCAAAGGCCGCTAATTCTCTTTTCCAACTGCACAGGCCGCGCATTCTCGTGTCCAACTGCACATGCCGCGCATTCTCGTGTCCAACTGCACATGCCTTGCATTCTCGTGTCCAAATGCACAGGCCGCCCATTCTCGTGTCCAAATGCACAGGCCGCCCATTCTCGTGTCCAACTGCACAGGCCGCCCATTCTCGTGTCCAACTGCACAGGCCGCTAATTCTCTTGTCCAACTGCACAGGTCGCTAATTCTCTTGTCCAACTGCACAGGCGCGCATTCTCGTGTCCAACTGCACAGGCCATGGATTCTCGTGTCCAACTGCACAGGCGGCCCATTCTCGTGTCCAACTGCACAGGCGGCCCATTCTCGTGTCCAACTGCACAGGCCGCGCATTCTCGTGCCCAACTTCACAGGCCGCTAATTCTCTTGTCCAACTGCACAGGCCGCGCATTCTCGTGTCCAACTGCACAGGCCATGCATTCTCGTGTCCAACTGCACAGGCCGCGCATTCTCGTGTCCAACTGCACTGGTCGCCCCTTCTCGTGTCCAACTGCACAGGCTGCCCATTCTCGTGTCCAACTGCACTAGTCGCGCATTTTTGTGTCCTACTGAACAGGCCGCCCATTCTCGTTGTTATTGCACAGGTCACGCATTCTCGTGTCCAACTGCACAGACCGCCCATTCTCGTGTCCAACTGCACAAGTCGCGCATTTTCGTGTCCAACTGCACAGGCCGCCCATTCTCGTGTCCAACTGCACAGGCCGCCCATTCTCGTGTCCAAATGCACAGGCCGCCCATTCTCGTGTCCAACTGCACATGCCGCGCATTCTCGTGTCCAAATGCACAGGCCGCCCATTCTCGTGTCCAACTGCACAGGCCGCCCATTCTCGTGTCCAACTGCACAGGCCATGCATTCTCGTGTCCAAATGCACAGGCCGTGCATTCTCGTGTCCAAATGCACAGGCCGCCCATTCTCGTGTCCAACTGCACAGGCCGCTAATTATCTTGTCCAACTGCACAGGCCGCGCATTCTCGTGTCCAACTGCACATGCCGCGCATTTACGTTTCCAACTGCACAGGCCATGCATTCTCGTGTCCAAATGCACAGGCCGTGCATTCTCGTGTCCAAATGCACAGGCCGCCCATACTCGTGCCCAACTGCACAAGTCGCGCATTTTCGTGTCCACTGCACAGGCCGCCCAATCTCGTGTCCATTGCACAGGTCACGCATTCCCGTGTCCGACTGCACAGGCCGCGCATTCTCGTGTCCAACTGCACTGGTCGCCCATTCTCGTGTCCAACTGCACAGGCTGCCCATTCTCGTGTCCAACTGCACTAGTCGCGCATTTTTGTGTCCTACTGAACAGGCCGCCCATTCTCGTTGTTATTGCACAGGTCACGCATTCTCGTGTCCAACTGCACAGGTTGCGTATTCTCGTGTCCAACTGCACAGACCACCCATTCTCGTGTCCAACTGCACAGGCCGCCAATTCTCTTGTCCAACTGCACATGCCGCGCATTCTCGTGTCCAACTGCACAGGCCATGCATTATCGTGTCCAACTGCACAGGCCGTGCATTCTCGTGTCCAAATGCACAGGCCGCCCATTCTCGTGTCCAACTGCACAGGCCATTCATTCTCGTGTCCAAATGCACAGGCCGTGCATTCTCGTGTCCAAATGCACAGGCCGCCCATTCTCGTGTCCAACTGCACAAGTCGCGCATTTTCGTGTCCAACTGCACAGGCCGCCCATTCTCGTGGCAAACTGCACAGGCCGCCCATTCTCGTGTCCAAATGCACAGGCCGCCCATATTCGTGTCCTACTGCACAGGAGCGCATTCTCGTGTCCAACTGCACAGGCGGCCCATTCTCGTGTCCAAATGCACAGGCCGCTTATTCTCGTGTCCAACTGCACAGGCAGCCCATTCTCGTGTCCAACTGCACAGGCCGCTAATTCTCTTGTCCAACTGCACAGGCCGCGCATTCTCGTGTCCAACTGCACATGCCGCGCATTCTCGTGTCCAACTGCACAGGCCATGCATTCTCGTGTCCAAATGCACAGGCCGTGCATTCTCGTGTCCAAATGCACAGGCCGTCCATTCTGGTGTCCAAATGCACAGGCCGCCCTTTCTCGTGTCCAACTGCACAAGTCGCGCATTTTCGTATCCAACTGCACATGCCGTGCATTCTCGTGTCCAAATGCACAGGCCGCCCATTCTCGTGTCCAACAGCACAGGCAGCCCATTCTCGTGTCCAACTGCACAGGCCGCTAATTCTCTTGTCCAACTGCACAGGCCGCGCATTCTCGTGTCCAACTGCACATGCCGCGCATTCTCGTGTCCAACTGCACATGCCTTGCATTCTCGTGTCAAAATGCACAGGCCGTGCATTCTCGTGTCCAAATGCACAGGCCGCCCATTCTCGTGTCCAAATGCACAGGCCGCCCATTCTCGTGTCCAACTGCACAGGCCGCCCATTCTCGTGTCCAACTGCACAGGCCGCTAATTCTCTTGTCCAACTGCACAGGCCGCGCATTCTCGTGTCCAACAGCACATGCCGCGCATTCACGTGTCCAACTGCACAGGCCATGCATTCTCGTGTCCAAATGCACAGACCGTTCATTCTCGTGTCCAAATGCACAGGCCGCCCATTCTCGTGTCCAACTGCACAGGCCGCCCATTCTCGTGTCCAACTGCAAAGGCCGCTAATTCACTTGTCCAACTGCACAGGCCGCGCATTCTCGTGTTCAAGTGCACAGGCCATGCATTCTCGTGTCCAACTGCACATGCCGTGCATTCTCGCATCCAAATGCACAGGCCGCCCATTCTCGTGTCCAACTGCACAAGTCGCGCATTTTCGTGTTCAACTGCACAGGCCGCCCATTCACGTGTCCATTGCACAGGTCACGCATTCCCGTGTCCAACTGTACAGGCCGCGCATTCTCGTGTCCAAATGCACAGGCCTCGCTTTTTCGTGTCCAACAGCACAGGCTGCCCATTCTCGTGTCCAACTGCACAGGTCGCGCATTCTCGTGTCCAACTGCACAGGCGAGCATTCTCTTGTCCAACTGCACAGGCCATGGATTCTCGTGTCCATCTGCACAGGCGGCCCATTCTCGTGTCCAACTGCACAGGCCGTGCATTCTCGTGTCCAACTGCACAGGTCGCGCATTCTCGTGTCCAACTACACAGGCCACTAATTTTCTTGTCCAACTGCACGGGCCGCGCATTCTCGTGTCCAACTGCACAGGCCATGCATTCTCGTGTCCAACTGCACAGGCCGTGCATTCTCGAGTCCAAATGCACTGGCCGCCCATTCTCGTGTCCAACTGCACAAGCCGCCCATTCTCGTGTCCAACTGCACAAGTCGCACATTTTCGTGTCCAACTGCACTAGCCGCCCATTCACGTGTCCATTGCACAGGCCATGCATTCTCGTGTCCAACTGCACATGCCGTGCATTCTCGCATCCAAATGCACAGGCCGCCCATTCTCGTGTCCAACTGCACAAGTCGCGCATTTTCGTGTCCAACTGCACAGGCCGCCCATTCACGTGTCCATTGCACAGGTCACGCATTCCCGTGTCCAACTGCACAGGCCGCGCATTCTCGTGTCCAAATGCACAGGCCTCGCTTTTTCGTGTCCAACTGCACAGGCTGCTCATTATCGTGTCCAACTGCACAGGTCGCGCATTTTCGTGTCCAACTGCACAGGCGCGCATTCTCGTGTCCAACTGCACAGGCAATGGATTCTCGTGTCCAACTGCACAGGCCGCCCTTTCTCGTGTCCAAATGCACAGGCCGCCCATTCTCGTGTCCAACTGCACAGGCTGCGCATTCTCGTGTCCAACTTCACAGGCCGCTAATTCTCTTGTCCAACTGCACAGGCCATGCATTCTCGTGTCCAACTGCACAGGCCGTGCATTCTCGCGTCCAAATGCACAGGCCGCCCATTCTCGTGTCCAAATGCACAGACCGCCCATTCTCGTGTCCAACTGCACAGGCCGCCCATTCTCGTGTCCAACTTCACATGTCGCGCATTCTCGTGTCCAACTGCACAGGCCATGCATTATCGTGTCCAACTGCACAGGCCGTGCATTCTCGTGTCCAAATGCACAGGCCGCCCATTCTCGTGTCCATCTGCACAGGCAGCCCATTTTCGAGTCCAACTGCACAGGCCGCTAATTCTCTTGTCCAACTGCACAGGCCGCGCATTCTCGTGTCCAACTGCACATGCCGCGCATTCTCGTGTCCAACTGCACAGGCCATGCATTCTCGTGTCCAAATGCACAGGCCGTGCATTCTCGTGTCCTAATGAACAGGCCGCCCATTCTCGTGTCCAAATGCACAGGCCGCCCATTCTCATGTCCAACTGCACATGCCGCGCATTCACGTGTCCAACTGCACAGGCCATGCATTCTCGTGTCCAACTGCACAGGCCGTGCATTCTCGTGTCCAACTGCACAGGCCGTGCATTCTCGCGTCCAAATGCACAGACCTCGCTTTTTCGTGTCCAAATGCACAGGCCGCCCATTCTCGTGTCCAACTGCACAGGACATGCACTCTCGTGTCCAAATGCACAGGCCGTGCATTCACGTGTCCAAATGCACAGGCCGTCCATTCTCGTGTCCAAATGCACAGGCCGCGCAATCTCGTGTCCAACAGCACATGCCGCGCATTCACGTGTCCAACTGCACAGGCCATGCATTCTCGTGTCCAACTGCACAGGCCGTGCATTCTCGTGTCCAACTGCACAGGCCGTGCATTCTCGCGTCCAAATGCACTGGTCGCCCATTCTCGTGTCCAACTGCACAGGCCGCCCATTCTCGTGTCCAACTGCACAAGTCGCGCATTTTCGTGTCCAACTGAACAGGCAGCCCATTCTCGTGTCCATTGCACAGGTCACGCATTCTCGTATCCAACTGCACAGGTCGCGTATTCTCGTGTCCAACTGCACAGACCATGGATTCTCGTGTCCAACTGCACGAGCCGCGCATTCTCGAGTCTAAATGCACTGGCCTCGCATTTTCTGTCTAACACCACAGGCCATGGATTCTCGTGTCCAACTGCAAAGGACGCGCGTTCTCGTGTCCTACTGCTCAAGTCGCGTATTTTTGTGTCCTACTGCACAGGTCGCGCATTCTCGTGTCCAACTACACAGGCCACTAATTCTCTTGTCCAACTGCACGGGCCGCGCATTCTCGTGTCCAACTGCACAGGCCATGCATTCTCGCGTCCAACTGCACAGGCCGTGCATTCTCGCTTCCAAATGCACTGGCCGCCAATTCTCGTGTCCAACTGCACAGGCCGCGCATTCTCGTCTCCAACTGCACAGGCCATGCATTCTCGTGTCCAACTGCACAGGCCGTGCATTCTTGTGTCCAAATGCACAGGCCGCCCATTTTCGTTTCCAACTGCACATGCCGCGCATTCTCGTGTCCAACTGCACAGGCCATGCATTATCGTGTCCAACTGCACAGGCCGTGCATTCTCGCGTCCAAATGCTCAGGCCGCCCATTCTCGTGTCCAAATGCACAGACCGCCCATTCTCGTGTCCAACTGCACAGGCCGCCCATTCTCGTGTCCAACTGCACATGTCGCGCATTCTCGTGTCCAACTGCACAGGCCATGCATTATCGTGTCCCACTGCACAGGCCGTGCATTCTCGTGTCCAAATGCACAGGCCGCCCATTCTCGTGTCCAACTGCACAGGCAGCCCATTTTCGTGTCCAACTGCACAGGCCGCTAATTCTCTTGTCCAACTGCACAGGCCGCGCATTCTCGTGTCCAAATGCACAGGCCGCCCATTCTCGTGTTCAACTGCACAGGCCGCCCATTCTCGTGTCCAACTGCACAGGCCGCTAATTCTCTTGTCCATCTGCAAAGGCCGCGCATTTTCGTGTCCAACAGCTCATGCCGCGCATTCACGTTTCCAACTGCACAGGCCATGCATTCTCGTGTCCAAATGCACAGGCCGTGCATTCTCGTGTCCAAATTCACAGGCCGCCCATTCTCGTGTTCAACTGCACAGGCCGCGCATTCTCTTGTCCAACTGCACATGCCGCGCATTCTCGTGTCCAAATGCACAGGCCGCCCATTCTCGTGTCCAACTGCACATGCCGCGCATTCTCGTGTCCAAATGCACAGGCCGCCCATTCTCGTGTCCAACTGCACAGGCCGCCCATTCTCGTGTCCAACTGCACAGGCCATGCATTCTCGTGTCCAAATGCACAGGCCGTGCATTCTCGTGTCCAAATGCACAGGCCGCCCATTCTCGTGTCCAACTGCACAGGCCGCTAATTATCTTGTCCAACTGCACAGGCCGCGCATTCTCGTGTCCAACTGCACATGCCGCGCATTTACGTTTCCAACTGCACAGGCCATGCATTCTCGTGTCCAAATGCACAGGCCGTGCATTCTCGTGTCCAAATGCACAGGCCGCCCATACTCGTGTCCAACTGCACAAGTCGCGCATTTTCGTGTCCACTGCACAGGCCGCCCATTCTCGTGTCCATTGCACAGGTCACGCATTCCCGTGTCCGACTGCACAGGCCGCGCATTCTCGTGTCCAAATGCACAGACCTCGCTTTTTCGTGTCCAACTGCACAGGCTGCCCATTCTCGTGTCCTACGGTACAGGTCGCGCATTCTCGTGTCCAACTGCACAGGCGCGCTTTCTCGTGTCCAACTGCACAGGCCATATATTCTCGTGTCCAACTGCACAGGCCATGCATTTGCGTGTCCGACTGCACAGGCCGTGCATTCTCGCGTACAAATGCACAGGCCGCCCATTCTCGTGTCCAAATGCACAGACCGCCCATTCTCGTGTCCAACTGCACAGGCCGCCCATTTTCGTGTCCAACTGCACATGCCGCGCATTCTCGTGTCCAACTGCACAGGCCATGCATTATCGTGTCCAACTGCACAGGCCGTGCATTCTCGTGTCCAAATGCACAGGCCGCCCATTCTCGTGTCCAACTGCTCAGGCCGCCCATTCTCGTGTTCAACTGCAAAGGCCGCTAATTCTCTTTTCCAACTGCACATGCCGCGCATTCTCGTGTCCAACTGCACATGCCGCGCATTCTCGTGTCCAACTGCACATGCCTTGCATTCTCGTGTCCAAATGCACAGGCCGCCCATTCTCGTGTCCAAATGCACAGGCCGCCCATTCTCGTGTCCAACTGCACAGGCCGCCCATTCTCGTGTCCAACTGCACAGGCCGCTAATTCTCTTGTCCAACTGCACAGGTCGCTAATTCTCTTGTCCAACTGCACAGGCGCGCATTCTCGTGTCCAACTGCACAGGCCATGGATTCTCGTGTCCAACTGCACAGGCGGCCCATTCTCGTGTCCAACTGCACAGGCGGCCCATTCTCGTGCCCAACTTCACAGGCCGCTAATTCTCTTGTCCAACTGCACAGGCCGCGCATTCTCGTGTCCAACTGCACAGGCCATGCATTCTCGAGTCCAACTGCACAGGCCGCGCATTCTCGTGTCCAACTGCACTGGTCGCCCCTTCTCGTGTCCAACTGCACAGGCTGCCCATTCTCGTGTCCAACTGCACTAGTCGCGCATTTTTGTGTCCTACTGAACAGGCCGCCCATTCTCGTTGTTATTGCACAGGTCACGCATTCTCGTGTCCAACTGCACAGACCGCCCATTCTCGTGTCCAACTGCACAAGTCGCGCATTTTCGTGTCCAACTGCACAGGCCGCCCATTCTCGTGTCCAACTGCACAGGCCGCCCATTCTCGTGTCCAAATGCACAGGCCGCCCATTCTCGTGTCCAACTGCACATGCCGCGCATTCTCGTGTCCAAATGCACAGGCCGCCCATTCTCGTGTCCAACTGCACAGGCCGCCCATTCTCGTGTCCAACTGCACAGGCCATGCATTCTCGTGTCCAAATGCACAGGCCGTGCATTCTCGAGTCCAAATGCACAGGCCGCCCATTCTCGTGTCCAACTGCACAGGCCGCTAATTCTCTTGTCCAACTGCACAGGCCGCGCATTCTCGTGTCCATCTGCACATGCCGCGCATTTACGTGTCCAACTGCACAGGCCATGCATTCTCGTGTCCAAATGCACAGGCCGTGCATTCTCGTGTCCAAATGCACAGGCCGCCCATTCTCGTGTCCAACTGCACAAGTCGCGCATTTTCGTGTCCAACTGCACAGGCCGCCCATTCTCGTGTCCATTGAACAGGTCACGCATTCCCGTGTCCGACTGCACAGGCCGCCCATTCTCGTGTCCAACTGCACAGGCCGCTAATTCTTTTGTCCAACTGCACAGGCCGCGCATTCTCGTGTCCAAATGCACAGGCCGTGCATTCTCGTGTCCAAATGCACAGACCGCCCATTCTCGTGTCCAACTGCACAGGCCGCCCATTCTCGTGTCCAACTGCACATGCCGCGCATTCTCGTGTCCCACTGCACAGGCCATGCATTATCGTGTCCAACTGCACAGGCTGTGCATTCTCGTGTCCAAATGCACAGGCCGCCCATTCTCGTGTCCAACTGCACAGGCCATGCATTCTCGTGTCCAAATGCACAGGCCGTGCATTCTCGTGTCCAAATGCACAGACCGTCCATTCTCGTGTCCAAATTCACAGGCCGCGCATTCTCGTGTCCAACAGCACATGCCGCACATTCACGTTTCCAACTGCACAGGCCATGCATTCTCGTGTCCAAATGCACAGGCCGTGCATTCTCGTGTCCAAATGCACAGGCCGCCCATTCTCGTGTCCAAATGCACAGGCCGCCCATTCTCGTGTCCAACTGCACAAGCCGCTAATTCTCTTGTCCAACTGCACAGGCCGCGCATTCTCGTGTCCAACTGCACATGCCGCGCATTCTTGTGTCCAACTGCACAGGCCATGCATTCTCGTGTCCTAATGCACAGGCCGTGCATTCTCGTGTCCAAATGCACAGGCCGTCCATTCTCGTGTCCAAATGCACAGGCCGCCCATTCTCGTGTCCAACTGCACAAGTCGCGCATTTTCGTATCCAACTGCACAGGCCGCCCATTCTCGTGTCCATTACACAAATCACGTATTCTCGTGTCCTACTGCACAGTTCGCGCATTCTCGTGTCCAACTGCACAGGCGCGCATTCTCGTGTCCATCTGCACTGGCCAAGGATTCTCGTGTCCAACTGCACAGGCCATGCATTCTCGTGTCCAACTGCACAGGCCGTGCATTCTCGCGTCCAAATGCACAGGCCGCCCATTCTCGTGTCCAAATGCACAGACCGCCCATTCTCGTGTCCAACTGCACAGGCCGCCCATTCTCGTGTCCAACTTCACATGTCGCGCATTCTCGTGTCCAACTGCACAGGCCATGCATTATCGTGTCCAACTGCACAGGCCGTGCATTCTCGTGTCCAAATGCACAGGCCGCCCATTCTCGTGTCCATCTGCACAGGCAGCCCATTTTCGAGTCCAACTGCACAGGCCGCTAATTCTCTTGTCCAACTGCACAGGCCGCGCATTCTCGTGTCCAACTGCACATGCCGCGCATTCTCGTGTCCAACTGCACAGGCCATGCATTCTCGTGTCCAAGTGCACAGGCCGTGCATTCTCGTGTCCTAATGAACAGGCCGCCCATTCTCGTGTCCAAATGCACAGGCCGCCCATTCTCGTGTCCAACTGCACATGCCGCCCATTCTCGTGTCCAACTGCACAGGCCGCTAATTCTCTTGTCCAACTGCACAGGCCGCGCATTCTCGTGATCAAAAGCACATGCCATGCATTCTCGCGTCCAACTGCACAGGCCGTGCATTCTCGCTTCCAAATGCACTGGCCGCCAATTCTCGTGTCCAACTGCACAGGCCGCGCATTCTCGTCTCCAACTGCACAGGCCATGCATTCTCGTGTCCAACTGCACAGGCCGTGCATTCTTGTGTCCAAATGCACAGGCCGCCCATTTTCGTTTCCAACTGCACATGCCGCGCATTCTCGTGTCCAACTGCACAGGCCATGCATTATCGTGTCCAACTGCACAGGCCGTGCATTCTCGCGTCCAAATGCTCAGGCCGCCCATTCTCGTGTCCAAATGCACAGACCGCCCATTCTCGTGTCCAACTGCACAGGCCGCCCATTCTCGTGTCCAACTGCACATGTCGCGCATTCTCGTGTCCAACTGCACAGGCCATGCATTATCGTGTCCCACTGCACAGGCCGTGCATTCTCGTGTCCAAATGCACAGGCCGCCCATTCTCGTGTCCAACTGCACAGGCAGCCCATTTTCGTGTCCAACTGCACAGGCCGCTAATTCTCTTGTCCAACTGCACAGGCCGCGCATTCTCGTGTCCAAATGCACAGGCCGCCCATTCTCGTGTTCAACTGCACAGGCCGCCCATTCTCGTGTCCAACTGCACAGGCCGCTAATTCTCTTGTCCATCTGCAAAGGCCGCGCATTTTCGTGTCCAACAGCTCATGCCGCGCATTCACGTTTCCAACTGCACAGGCCATGCATTCTCGTGTCCAAATGCACAGGCCGTGCATTCTCGTGTCCAAATTCACAGGCCGCCCATTCTCGTGTTCAACTGCACAGGCCACGCATTCTCTTGTCCAACTGCACATGCCGCGCATTCTCGTGTCCAAATGCACAGGCCGCCCATTCTCGTGTCCAACTGCACATGCCGCGCATTCTCGTGTCCAAATGCACAGGCCGCCCATTCTCGTGTCCAACTGCACAGGCCGCCCATTCTCGTGTCCAACTGCACAGGCCATGCATTCTCGTGTCCAAATGCACAGGCCGTGCATTCTCGTGTCCAAATGCACAGGCCGCCCATTCTCGTGTCCAACTGCACAGGCCGCTAATTATCTTGTCCAACTGCACAGGCCGCGCATTCTCGTGTCCAACTGCACATGCCGCGCATTTACGTTTCCAACTGCACAGGCCATGCATTCTCGTGTCCAAATGCACAGGCCGTGCATTCTCGTGTCCAAATGCACAGGCCGCCCATACTCGTGTCCAACTGCACAAGTCGCGCATTTTCGTGTCCACTGCACAGGCTGCCCATTCTCGTGTCCTACGGTACAGGTCGCGCATTCTCGTGTCCAACTGCACAGGCGCGCTTTCTCGTGTCCAACTGCACAGGCCATATATTCTCGTGTCCAACTGCACAGGCCATGCATTTGCGTGTCCGACTGCACAGGCCGTGCATTCTCGCGTACAAATGCACAGGCCGCCCATTCTCGTGTCCAAATGCACAGACCGCCCATTCTCGTGTCCAACTGCACAGGCCGCCCATTTTCGTGTCCAACTGCACATGCCGCGCATTCTCGTGTCCAACTGCACAGGCCATGCATTATCGTGTCCAACTGCACAGGCCGTGCATTCTCGTGTCCAAATGCACAGGCCGCCCATTCTCGTGTCCAACTGCTCAGGCCGCCCATTCTCGTGTTCAACTGCAAAGGCCGCTAATTCTCTTTTCCAACTGCACATGCCGCGCATTCTCGTGTCCAACTGCACATGCCGCGCATTCTCGTGTCCAACTGCACATGCCTTGCATTCTCGTGTCCAAATGCACAGGCCGCCCATTCTCGTGTCCAAATGCACAGGCCGCCCATTCTCGTGTCCAACTGCACAGGCCGCCCATTCTCGTGTCCAACTGCACAGGCCGCTAATTCTCTTGTCCAACTGCACAGGTCGCTAATTCTCTTGTCCAACTGCACAGGCGCGCATTCTCGTGTCCAACTGCACAGGCCATGGATTCTCGTGTCCAACTGCACAGGCGGCCCATTCTCGTGTCCAACTGCACAGGCGGCCCATTCTCGTGTCCAACTGCACAGGCCGCGCATTCTCGTGCCCAACTTCACAGGCCGCTAATTCTCTTGTCCAACTGCACAGGCCGCGCATTCTCGTGTCCAACTGCACAGGCCATGCATTCTCGAGTCCAACTGCACAGGCCGCGCATTCTCGTGTCCAACTGCACTGGTCGCCCCTTCTCGTGTCCAACTGCACAGGCTGCCCATTCTCGTGTCCAACTGCACTAGTCGCGCATTTTTGTGTCCTACTGAACAGGCCGCCCATTCTCGTTGTTATTGCACAGGTCACGCATTCTCGTGTCCAACTGCACAGGCCGCTAATTCTCTTGTCCAACTGCACAGGCCGCGCATTCTCGTGTCCAACTGCACAGGCCATGCATTCTCGAGTCCAACTGCACAGGCCGCGCATTCTCGTGTCCAACTGCACTGGTCGCCCCTTCTCGTGTCCAACTGCACAGGCTGCCCATTCTCGTGTCCAACTGCACTAGTCGCGCATTTTTGTGTCCTACTGAACAGGCCGCCCATTCTCGTTGTTATTGCACAGGTCACGCATTCTCGTGTCCAACTGCACAGACCGCCCATTCTCGTGTCCAACTGCACAAGTCGCGCATTTTCGTGTCCAACTGCACAGGCCGCCCATTCTCGTGTCCAACTGCACAGGCCGCCCATTCTCGTGTCCAAATGCACAGGCCGCCCATTCTCGTGTCCAACTGCACATGCCGCGCATTCTCGTGTCCAAATGCACAGGCCGCCCATTCTCGTGTCCAACTGCACAGGCCGCCCATTCTCGTGTCCAACTGCACAGGCCATGCATTCTCGTGTCCAAATGCACAGGCCGTGCATTCTCGAGTCCAAATGCACAGGCCGCCCATTCTCGTGTCCAACTGCACAGGCCGCTAATTCTCTTGTCCAACTGCACAGGCCGCGCATTCTCGTGTCCATCTGCACATGCCGCGCATTTACGTGTCCAACTGCACAGGCCATGCATTCTCGTGTCCAAATGCACAGGCCGTGCATTCTCGTGTCCAAATGCACAGGCCGCCCATTCTCGTGTCCAACTGCACAAGTCGCGCATTTTCGTGTCCAACTGCACAGGCCGCCCATTCTCGTGTCCATTGAACAGGTCACGCATTCCCGTGTCCGACTGCACAGGCCGCCCATTCTCGTGTCCAACTGCACAGGCCGCTAATTCTTTTGTCCAACTGCACAGGCCGCGCATTCTCGTGTCCAAATGCACAGGCCGTGCATTCTCGTGTCCAAATGCACAGACCGCCCATTCTCGTGTCCAACTGCACAGGCCGCCCATTCTCGTGTCCAACTGCACATGCCGCGCATTCTCGTGTCCCACTGCACAGGCCATGCATTATCGTGTCCAACTGCACAGGCTGTGCATTCTCGTGTCCAAATGCACAGGCCGCCCATTCTCGTGTCCAACTGCACAGGCCATGCATTCTCGTGTCCAAATGCACAGGCCGTGCATTCTCGTGTCCAAATGCACAGACCGTCCATTCTCGTGTCCAAATTCACAGGCCGCGCATTCTCGTGTCCAACAGCACATGCCGCACATTCACGTTTCCAACTGCACAGGCCATGCATTCTCGTGTCCAAATGCACAGGCCGCTAATTCTCTTGTCCAACTGCACAGGCCGCGCATTCTCGTGTCCATCTGCACATGCCGCGCATTTACGTGTCCAACTGCACAGGCCATGCATTCTCGTGTCCAAATGCACAGGCCGTGCATTCTCGTGTCCAAATGCACAGGCCGCCCATTCTCGTGTCCAACTGCACAAGTCGCGCATTTTCGTGTCCAACTGCACAGGCCGCCCATTCTCGTGTCCATTGAACAGGTCACGCATTCCCGTGTCCGACTGCACAGGCCGCCCATTCTCGTGTCCAACTGCACAGGCCGCTAATTCTTTTGTCCAACTGCACAGGCCGCGCATTCTCGTGTCCAAATGCACAGGCCGTGCATTCTCGTGTCCAAATGCACAGACCGCCCATTCTCGTGTCCAACTGCACAGGCCGCCCATTCTCGTGTCCAACTGCACATGCCGCGCATTCTCGTGTCCCACTGCACAGGCCATGCATTATCGTGTCCAACTGCACAGGCTGTGCATTCTCGTGTCCAAATGCACAGGCCGCCCATTCTCGTGTCCAACTGCACAGGCCATGCATTCTCGTGTCCAAATGCACAGGCCGTGCATTCTCGTGTCCAAATGCACAGACCGTCCATTCTCGTGTCCAAATTCACAGGCCGCGCATTCTCGTGTCCAACAGCACATGCCGCACATTCACGTTTCCAACTGCACAGGCCATGCATTCTCGTGTCCAAATGCACAGGCCGTGCATTCTCGTGTCCAAATGCACAGGCCGCCCATTCTCGTGTCCAACTGCACAAGCCGCTAATTCTCTTGTCCAACTGCACAGGCCGCGCATTCTCGTGTCCAACTGCACATGCCGCGCATTCTTGTGTCCAACTGCACAGGCCATGCATTCTCGTGTCCTAATGCACAGGCCGTGCATTCTCGTGTCCAAATGCACAGGCCGTCCATTCTCGTGTCCAAATGCACAGGCCGCCCATTCTCGTGTCCAACTGCACAAGTCGCGCATTTTCGTATCCAACTGCACAGGCCGCCCATTCTCGTGTCCATTACACAAATCACGTATTCTCGTGTCCTACTGCACAGTTCGCGCATTCTCGTGTCCAACTGCACAGGCGCGCATTCTCGTGTCCATCTGCACTGGCCAAGGATTCTCGTGTCCAACTGCACAGGCCATGCATTCTCGTGTCCAACTGCACAGGCCGTGCATTCTCGCGTCCAAATGCACAGGCCGCCCATTCTCGTGTCCAAATGCACAGACCGCCCATTCTCGTGTCCAACTGCACAGGCCGCCCATTCTCGTGTCCAACTTCACATGTCGCGCATTCTCGTGTCCAACTGCACAGGCCATGCATTATCGTGTCCAACTGCACAGGCCGTGCATTCTCGTGTCCAAATGCACAGGCCGCCCATTCTCGTGTCCATCTGCACAGGCAGCCCATTTTCGAGTCCAACTGCACAGGCCGCTAATTCTCTTGTCCAACTGCACAGGCCGCGCATTCTCGTGTCCAACTGCACATGCCGCGCATTCTCGTGTCCAACTGCACAGGCCATGCATTCTCGTGTCCAAATGCACAGGCCGTGCATTCTCGTGTCCTATGAACAGGCCGCCCATTCTCGTGTCCAAATGCACAGGCCGCCCATTCTCGTGTCCAACTGCACATGCCGCCCATTCTCGTGTCCAACTGCACAGGCCGCTAATTCTCTTGTCCAACTGCACAGGCCGCGCATTCTCGTGATCAAAAGCACATGCCGCGCATTCACGTGTCCAACTGCACAGGCCATGCATTCTCGTGTCCAAATGCACAGGCCGTGCATTCTCGTGTCCAAATGCACAGGCCGCCCATTCTCGTGTCCAACTTCACAAGTCGCGCATTTTCGTGTCCAACTGTACAGGCCGCCCATTCTCGTGTCCATTGCACAGGTCACGCATTCCCGTGTCCGACTGCACAGGCCGCGCATTCTCGTGTCCAAATGCACAGACATCGCTTTTTCGTGTCCAACTGCACAGGCTGCCATTCTCGTGTCCTATTGTACAGGTCGCGCATTCTCGTGTCCAACTGCACAGGCGCGCATTCTCGTGTCCAACTGCACAGGCCATATATTCTCGTGTCCAACTGCACGGGCCATGCATTCTCGTGTCCAAATGCACAGGCCATGCATTCTCGTGTCCAAATGCACAGGCCGCCCATTCTCGTGTCCAAATGCACAGGCCGCCCATTCTCGTGTCCAACTGCACATGCCGCCCATTCTCGTGTCCGACTGCACAGGCCGCTAATTCTCTTGTCCAACTGCACAGGCCGCGCATTCTCGTGTCCATCTGCACATGCCGCGCATTCTCGTGTCCAACTGCACAGGCCATGCATTCTCGTGTCCAAATGCACAGGCCGTGCATTCTCGTGTCCAAATGCACAGGCCGCCAATTCTCGTGTCCAACTGCACATGCCGCCCATTCTCGTGTCCAACTGCACAGGCCGCTAATTCTCTTGTCCAACTGCACAGGCCGCGCATTCTTGTGTCCAAATGCACAGACCTCGCTTTTTCGTGTCCAAATGCACAGGCCGCCCATTCTCGTGTCCAACTGCACAGGACATGCACTCTCGTGTCCAAATGCACAGGCCGTGCATTCACGTGTCCAAATGCACAGGCCGTCCATTCTCGTGTCCAAATGCACAGGCCGCGCAATCTCGTGTCCAACAGCACATGCCGCGCATTCACGTGTCCAACTGCACAGGCCATGCATTCTCGTGTCCAACTGCACAGGCCGTGCATTCTCGTGTCCAACTGCACAGGCCGTGCATTCTCGCGTCCAAATGCACTGGTCGCCCATTCTCGTGTCCAACTGCACAGGCCGCCCATTCTCGTGTCCAACTGCACAAGTCGCGCATTTTCGTGTCCAACTGAACAGGCAGCCCATTCTCGTGTCCATTGCACAGGTCACGCATTCTCGTATCCAACTGCACAGGTCGCGTATTCTCGTGTCCAACTGCACAGACCATGGATTCTCGTGTCCAACTGCACGAGCCGCGCATTCTCGAGTCTAAATGCACTGGCCTCGCATTTTCGTGTCTAACACCACAGGCCATGGATTCTCGTGTCCAACTGCAAAGGACGCGCGTTCTCGTGTCCTACTGCTCAAGTCGCGTATTTTTGTATCCTACTGCACAGGTCGCGCATTCTCGTGTCCAACTACACAGGCCACTAATTCTCTTGTCCAACTGCACGGGCCGCGCATTCTCGTGTCCAACTGCACAGGCCATGCATTCTCGCGTCCAACTGCACAGGCCGTGCATTCTCGCTTCCAAATGCACTGGCCGCCAATTCTCGTGTCCAACTGCACAGGCCGCGCATTCTCGTCTCCAACTGCACAGGCCATGCATTCTCGTGTCCAACTGCACAGGCCGTGCATTCTTGTGTCCAAATGCACAGGCCGCCCATTTTCGTTTCCAACTGCACATGCCGCGCATTCTCGTGTCCAACTGCACAGGCCATGCATTATCGTGTCCAACTGCACAGGCCGTGCATTCTCGCGTCCAAATGCTCAGGCCGCCCATTCTCGTGTCCAAATGCACAGACCGCCCATTCTCTTGTCCAACTGCACAGGCCGCCCATTCTCGTGTCCAACTGCACATGTCGCGCATTCTCGTGTCCAACTGCACAGGCCATGCATTATCGTGTCCCACTGCACAGGCCGTGCATTCTCGTGTCCAAATGCACAGGCCGCCCATTCTCGTGTCCAACTGCACAGGCAGCCCATTTTCGTGTCCAACTGCACAGGCCGCTAATTCTCTTGTCCAACTGCACAGGCCGCGCATTCTCGTGTCCAAATGCACAGGCCGCCCATTCTCGTGTTCAACTGCACAGGCCGCCCATTCTCGTGTCCAACTGCACAGGCCGCTAATTCTCTTGTCCATCTGCAAAGGCCGCGCATTTTCGTGTCCAACAGCTCATGCCGCGCATTCACGTTTCCAACTGCACAGGCCATGCATTCTCGTGTCCAAATGCACAGGCCGTGCATTCTCGTGTCCAAATTCACAGGCCGCCCATTCTCGTGTTCAACTGCACAGGCCACGCATTCTCTTGTCCAACTGCACATGCCGCGCATTCTCGTGTCCAAATGCACAGGCCGCCCATTCTCGTGTCCAACTGCACATGCCGCGCATTCTCGTGTCCAAATGCACAGGCCGCCCATTCTCGTGTCCAACTGCACAGGCCGCCCATTCTCGTGTCCAACTGCACAGGCCATGCATTCTCGTGTCCAAATGCACAGGCCGTGCATTCTCGTGTCCAAATGCACAGGCCGCCCATTCTCGTGTCCAACTGCACAGGCCGCTAATTATCTTGTCCAACTGCACAGGCCGCGCATTCTCGTGTCCAACTGCACATGCCGCGCATTTACGTTTCCAACTGCACAGGCCATGCATTCTCGTGTCCAAATGCACAGGCCGTGCATTCTCGTGTCCAAATGCACAGGCCGCCCATACTCGTGTCCAACTGCACAAGTCGCGCATTTTCGTGTCCACTGCACAGGCCGCCCATTCTCGTGTCCATTGCACAGGTCACGCATTCCCGTGTCCGACTGCACAGGCCGCGCATTCTCGTGTCCAAATGCACAGACCTCGCTTTTTCGTGTCCAACTGCACAGGCTGCCCATTCTCGTGTCCTACGGTACAGGTCGCGCATTCTCGTGTCCAACTGCACAGGCGCGCTTTCTCGTGTCCAACTGCACAGGCCATATATTCTCGTGTCCAACTGCACAGGCCATGCATTTGCGTGTCCGACTGCACAGGCCGTGCATTCTCGCGTACAAATGCACAGGCCGCCCATTCTCGTGTCCAAATGCACAGACCGCCCATTCTCGTGTCCAACTGCACAGGCCGCCCATTTTCGTGTCCAACTGCACATGCCGCGCATTCTCGTGTCCAACTGCACAGGCCATGCATTATCGTGTCCAACTGCACAGGCCGTGCATTCTCGTGTCCAAATGCACAGGCCGCCCATTCTCGTGTCCAACTGCACAGGCCGCCCATTCTCGTGTTCAACTGCAAAGGCCGCTAATTCTCTTTTCCAACTGCACAGGCCGCGCATTCTCGTGTCCAACTGCACATGCCGCGCATTCTCGTGTCCAACTGCACATGCCTTGCATTCTCGTGTCCAAATGCACAGGCCGCCCATTCTCGTGTCCAAATGCACAGGCCGCCCATTCTCGTGTCCAACTGCACAGGCCGCCCATTCTCGTGTCCAACTGCACAGGCCGCTAATTCTCTTGTCCAACTGCACAGGTCGCTAATTCTCTTGTCCAACTGCACAGGCGCGCATTCTCGTGTCCAACTGCACAGGCCATGGATTCTCGTGTCCAACTGCACAGGCGGCCCATTCTCGTGTCCAACTGCACAGGCGGCCCATTCTCGTGTCCAACTGCACAGGCCGCGCATTCTCGTGCCCAACTTCACAGGCCGCTAATTCTCTTGTCCAACTGCACAGGCCGCGCATTCTCGTGTCCAACTGCACAGGCCATGCATTCTCGTGTCCAACTGCACAGGCCGCGCATTCTCGTGTCCAACTGCACTGGTCGCCCCTTCTCGTGTCCAACTGCACAGGCTGCCCATTCTCGTGTCCAACTGCACTAGTCGCGCATTTTTGTGTCCTACTGAACAGGCCGCCCATTCTCGTTGTTATTGCACAGGTCACGCATTCTCGTGTCCAACTGCACAGACCGCCCATTCTCGTGTCCAACTGCACAAGTCGCGCATTTTCGTGTCCAACTGCACAGGCCGCCCATTCTCGTGTCCAACTGCACAGGCCGCCCATTCTCGTGTCCAAATGCACAGGCCGCCCATTCTCGTGTCCAACTGCACATGCCGCGCATTCTCGTGTCCAAATGCACAGGCCGCCCATTCTCGTGTCCAACTGCACAGGCCGCCCATTCTCGTGTCCAACTGCACAGGCCATGCATTCTCGTGTCCAAATGCACAGGCCGTGCATTCTCGTGTCCAAATGCACAGGCCGCCCATTCTCGTGTCCAACTGCACAGGCCGCTAATTATCTTGTCCAACTGCACAGGCCGCGCATTCTCGTGTCCAACTGCACATGCCGCGCATTTACGTTTCCAACTGCACAGGCCATGCATTCTCGTGTCCAAATGCACAGGCCGTGCATTCTCGTGTCCAAATGCACAGGCCGCCCATACTCGTGCCCAACTGCACAAGTCGCGCATTTTCGTGTCCACTGCACAGGCCGCCCAATCTCGTGTCCATTGCACAGGTCACGCATTCCCGTGTCCGACTGCACAGGCCGCGCATTCTCGTGTCCAAATGCACAGACCTCGCTTTTTCGTGTCCAACTGCACAGGCTGCCCATTCTCGTGTCCTACTGTACAGGTCGCGCATTCTCGTGTCCAACTTCACAGGCGCGCTTTCTCTTGTCCAACTGCACAGGCCATATATTCTCGTGTCCAACTGCACAGGCCATGCATTTGCGTGTCCGACTGCACAGGCCGTGCATTCTCGCGTACAAATGCACAGGCCGCCCATTCTCGTGTCCAAATGCACAGACCGCCCATTCTCGTGTCCAACTGCACAGGCCGCCCATTTTCGTGTCCAACTGCACATGCCGCGCATTCTCGTGTCCAACTGCACAGGCCATGCATTATCGTGTCCAACTGCACAGGCCGTGCATTCTCGTGTCCAAATGCACAGGCCGCCCATTCTCGTGTCCAACTGCACAGGCCGCCCATTCTCGTGTTCAACTGCAAAGGCCGCTAATTCTCTTTTCCAACTGCACAGGCCGCGCATTCTCGTGTCCAACTGCACATGCCGCGCATTCTCGTGTCCAACTGCACATGCCTTGTATTCTCGTGTCCAAATGCACAGGCCGTGCATTCTTGTGTCCAAATGCACAGGCCGCCCATTCTCGTGTCCAAATGCACAGGCCGCCCATTCTCGTGTCCAACTGCACAGGCCGCCCATTCTCGTGTCCAACTGCACAGGCCGCTAATTCTCTTGTCCAACTGCACAGGTCGCTAATTCTCTTGTCCAACTGCACAGGCGCGCATTCTCGTGTCCAACTGCATAGGCCATGGATTCTCGTGTCCAACTGCACAGGCGGCCCATTCTCGTGTCCAACTGCACAGGCGGCCCATTCTCGTGTCCAACTGCACAGGCCGCGCATTCTCGTGCCCAACTTCACAGGCCGCTAATTCTCTTGTCCAACTGCACAGGCCGCGCATTCTCGTGTCCAACTGCACAGGCCATGCATTCTCGTGTCCAACTGCACAGGCCGCGCATTCTCGTGTCCAACTGCACTGGTCGCCCCTTCTCGTGTCCAACTGCACAGGCTGCCCATTCTCGTGTCCAACTGCACTAGTCGCGCATTTTTGTGTCCTACTGAACAGGCCGCCCATTCTCGTTGTTATTGCACAGGTCACGCATTCTCGTGTCCAACTGCACAGACCGCCCATTCTCGTGTCCAACTGCACAAGTCGCGCATTTTCGTGTCCAACTGCACAGGCCGCCCATTCTCGTGTCCAACTGCACAGGCCGCCCATTCTCGTGTCCAAATGCACAGGCCGCCCATTCTCGTGTCCAACTGCACAGGCATCCCATTCTCGTGTCCAACTGCACAGGCCGCTAATTCTCTTGTCCAACTGCACAGGCCGCGCATTCTCGTGTCCAACTGCCCATGCCGCGCATTCTCGTGTCCAACTGCACAGGCCATGCATTCTCGTGTCCAAATGCACAGGCCGTGAATTCTCGTGTCCAAATGCACAGGCCGTCCATTCTCGTGTCCAAATGCACAGGCCGCCCATTCTCGTGTCCAACTGCACAAGTCGCGCATTTTCGTATCCAACAGCACAGGCCGCCCATTCTCGTGTCCATTGCACAGGTCACGCATTCTCGTGTCCTACTTCACAGGTCGCGCATTCTTGTGTCCAACTGCACAAGCGCGCATTCTCGTGTCCAACTGCACTGGCCATGGATTCTCGTGTCCAACTGCACAGGCCATGCATTCTCGTGTCCAACTGCACAGGCCGTGCATTCTCGCGTCCAAATGCACAGGAGCGCATTCTCGTGTCCAACTGCACAGGCCGCTAATTCTCTTGTCCAACTGCACAGGCCGCGCATTCTCTTGTCCAACTGCACATGCCGCGCATTCACGTGTCCAACTGCACAGGTCGCGCATGCTCGTGTCCAACTGCACAGGAGCGCATTCTCGTGTCCAACTGCACAGGCGGCCCATTCTCGTGTACAAATGCACAGGCCGCTTATTCTCGTGTCCAACTGCACAGGCAGCCCATTCTCGTGTCCAACTGCACATGCCGCGCATTCTCGTGTCCAAATGCACAGGCCGCCCATTCTCGTGTCCAACTGCACAGGCCGCCCATTCTCGTGTCCAACTGCACAGGCCATGCATTCTCGTGTCCAAATGCACAGGCCGTGCATTCTCGTGTCCAAATGCACAGGCCGCCCATTCTCGTGTCCAACTGCACAGGCCGCTAATTATCTTGTCCAACTGCACAGGCCGCGCATTCTCGTGTCCAACTGCACATGCCGCGCATTTACGTTTCCAACTGCACAGGCCATGCATTCTCGTGTCCAAATGCACAGGCCGTGTATTCTCGTGTCCAAATGCACAGGCCGCCCATACTCGTGTCCAACTGCACAAGTCGCGCATTTTCGTGTCCACTGCACAGGCCGCCCATTTTCGTGTCCATTGCACAGGTCACGCATTCCCGTGTCCGACTGCACAGGCCGCGCATTCTCGTGTCCAAATGCACAGACCTCGCTTTTTCGTGTCCAACTGCACAGGCTGCCCATTCTCGTGTCCTACTGTACAGGTCGCGCATTCTCGTGTCCAACTGTACAGGCGCGCTTTCTCGTGTCCAACTGCACAGGCCATATATTCTCGTGTCCAACTGCACAGGCCATGCATTTGCGTGTCCGACTGCACAGGCCGTGCATTCTCGCGTACAAATGCACAGGCCGCCCATTCTCGTGTCCAAATGCACAGACCGCCCATTCTCGTGTCCAACTGCACAGGCCGCCCATTTTCGTGTCCAACTGCACATGCCGCGCATTCTCGTGTCCAACTGCACAGGCCATGCATTATCGTGTCCAACTGCACAGGCCGTGCATTCTCGTGTCCAAATGCACAGGCCGCCCATACTCGTGTCCAACTGCACAAGTCGCGCATTTTCGTGTCCACTGCACAGGCCGCCCATTCTCATGTCCATTGCACAGGTCACGCATTCCCGTGTCCGACTGCACAGGCCGCTAATTATCTTGTCCAACTGCACAGGCCGCGCATTCTCGTGTCCAACTGCACAAGTCGCGCATTTTCGTGTCCACTGCACAGGCCGCCCATTCTCGTGTCCATTGCACAGGTCACGCATTCCCGTGTCCGACTGCACAGGCCGCTAATTATCTTGTCCAACTGCACAGGCCGCCCATTCTCGTGTCCAACTGCACAGGCCATGCATTCTCGTGTCCAAATGCACAGGCCGTGCATTCTCGTGTCCAAATGCACAGGCCGCCCATTCTCGTGTCCAACTGCACAGGCCATGCATTATCGTGTCCAACTGCACAGGCCGTGCATTCTCGTGTCCAAATGCACAGGCCGCCCATACTCGTGTCCAACTGCACAAGTCGCGCATTTTCGTGTCCACTGCACAGGCCGCGCATTCTCGTGCCCAACTTCACAGGCCGCTAATTCTCTTGTCCAACTGCACAGGCCGCGCATTCTCGTGTCCAACTGCACAGGCCATGCATTCTCGTGTCCAACTGCACAGGCCGCGCATTCTCGTGTCCAACTGCACTGGTCGCCCCTTCTCGTGTCCAACTGCACAGGCTGCCCATTCTCGTGTCCAACTGCACTAGTCGCGCATTTTTGTGTCCTACTGAACAGGCCGCCCATTCTCGTTGTTATTGCACAGGTCACGCATTCTCGTGTCCAACTGCACAGACCGCCCATTCTCGTGTCCAACTGCACAAGTAGCGCATTTTCGTGTCCAACTGCACAGGCCGCCCATTCTCGTGTCCAACTGCACAGGCCGCCCATTCTCGTGTCCAAATGCACAGGCCGCCCATTCTCGTGTCCAACTGCACATGCCGCGCATTCTCGTGTCCAAATGCACAGGCCGCCCATTCTCGTGTCCAACTGCACAGGCCGCCCATTCTCGTGTCCAACTGCACAGGCCATGCATTCTCGTGTCCAAATGCACAGGCCGTGCATTCTCGTGTCCAAATGCACAGGCCGCCCATTCTCGTGTCCAACTGCACAGGCCGCTAATTATCTTGTCCAACTGCACAGGCCGCGCATTCTCGTGTCCAACTGCACATGCCGCGCATTTACGTTTCCAACTGCACAGGCCATGCATTCTCGTGTCCAAATGCACAGGCCGTGCATTCTCGTGTCCAAATGCACAGGCCGCCCATACTCGTGCCCAACTGCACAAGTCGCGCATTTTCGTGTCCACTGCACAGGCCGCCCATTCTCGTGTCCATTGCACAGGTCACGCATTCCCGTGTCCGACTGCACAGGCCGCGCATTCTCGTGTCCAAATGCACAGACCTCGCTTTTTCGTGTCCAACTGCACAGGCTGCCCATTCTCGTGTCCTACTGTACAGGTCGCGCATTCTCGTGTCCAACTTCACAGGCGCGCTTTCTCTTGTCCAACTGCACAGGCCATATATTCTCGTGTCCAACTGCACAGGCCATGCATTTGCGTGTCCGACTGCACAGGCCGTGCATTCTCGCGTACAAATGCACAGGCCGCCCATTCTCGTGTCCAAATGCACAGACCGCCCATTCTCGTGTCCAACTGCACAGGCCGCCCATTTTCGTGTCCAACTGCACATGCCGCGCATTCTCGTGTCCAACTGCACAGGCCATGCATTATCGTGTCCAACTGCACAGGCCGTGCATTCTCGTGTCCAAATGCACAGGCCGCCCATTCTCGTGTCCAACTGCACAGGCCGCCCATTCTCGTGTTCAACTGCAAAGGCCGCTAATTCTCTTTTCCAACTGCACAGGCCGCGCATTCTCGTGTCCAACTGCACATGCCGCGCATTCTCGTGTCCAACTGCACATGCCTTGTATTCTCGTGTCCAAATGCACAGGCCGTGCATTCTTGTGTCCAAATGCACAGGCCGCCCATTCTCGTGTCCAAATGCACAGGCCGCCCATTCTCGTGTCCAACTGCACAGGCCGCCCATTCTCGTGTCCAACTGCACAGGCCGCTAATTCTCTTGTCCAACTGCACAGGTCGCTAATTCTCTTGTCCAACTGCACAGGCGCGCATTCTCGTGTCCAACTGCATAGGCCATGGATTCTCGTGTCCAACTGCACAGGCGGCCCATTCTCGTGTCCAACTGCACAGGCGGCCCATTCTCGTGTCCAACTGCACAGGCCGCGCATTCTCGTGCCCAACTTCACAGGCCGCTAATTCTCTTGTCCAACTGCACAGGCCGCGCATTCTCGTGTCCAACTGCACAGGCCATGCATTCTCGTGTCCAACTGCACAGGCCGCGCATTCTCGTGTCCAACTGCACTGGTCGCCCCTTCTCGTGTCCAACTGCACAGGCTGCCCATTCTCGTGTCCAACTGCACTAGTCGCGCATTTTTGTGTCCTACTGAACAGGCCGCCCATTCTCGTTGTTATTGCACAGGTCACGCATTCTCGTGTCCAACTGCACAGACCGCCCATTCTCGTGTCCAACTGCACAAGTCGCGCATTTTCGTGTCCAACTGCACAGGCCGCCCATTCTCGTGTCCAACTGCACAGGCCGCCCATTCTCGTGTCCAAATGCACAGGCCGCCCATTCTCGTGTCCAACTGCACAGGCATCCCATTCTCGTGTCCAACTGCACAGGCCGCTAATTCTCTTGTCCAACTGCACAGGCCGCGCATTCTCGTGTCCAACTGCCCATGCCGCGCATTCTCGTGTCCAACTGCACAGGCCATGCATTCTCGTGTCCAAATGCACAGGCCGTGAATTCTCGTGTCCAAATGCACAGGCCGTCCATTCTCGTGTCCAACTGCACAGGCTGCCCATTCTCGTGTCCAACTGCACTAGTCGCGCATTTTTGTGTCCTACTGAACAGGCCGCCCATTCTCGTTGTTATTGCACAGGTCACGCATTCTCGTGTCCAACTGCACAGGCCGCTAATTCTCTTGTCCAACTGCACAGGCCGCGCATTCTCGTGTCCAACTGCACAGGCCATGCATTCTCGAGTCCAACTGCACAGGCCGCGCATTCTCGTGTCCAACTGCACTGGTCGCCCCTTCTCGTGTCCAACTGCACAGGCTGCCCATTCTCGTGTCCAACTGCACTAGTCGCGCATTTTTGTGTCCTACTGAACAGGCCGCCCATTCTCGTTGTTATTGCACAGGTCACGCATTCTCGTGTCCAACTGCACAGACCGCCCATTCTCGTGTCCAACTGCACAAGTCGCGCATTTTCGTGTCCAACTGCACAGGCCGCCCATTCTCGTGTCCAACTGCACAGGCCGCCCATTCTCGTGTCCAAATGCACAGGCCGCCCATTCTCGTGTCCAACTGCACATGCCGCGCATTCTCGTGTCCAAATGCACAGGCCGCCCATTCTCGTGTCCAACTGCACAGGCCGCCCATTCTCGTGTCCAACTGCACAGGCCATGCATTCTCGTGTCCAAATGCACAGGCCGTGCATTCTCGAGTCCAAATGCACAGGCCGCCCATTCTCGTGTCCAACTGCACAGGCCGCTAATTCTCTTGTCCAACTGCACAGGCCGCGCATTCTCGTGTCCATCTGCACATGCCGCGCATTTACGTGTCCAACTGCACAGGCCATGCATTCTCGTGTCCAAATGCACAGGCCGTGCATTCTCGTGTCCAAATGCACAGGCCGCCCATTCTCGTGTCCAACTGCACAAGTCGCGCATTTTCGTGTCCAACTGCACAGGCCGCCCATTCTCGTGTCCATTGAACAGGTCACGCATTCCCGTGTCCGACTGCACAGGCCGCCCATTCTCGTGTCCAACTGCACAGGCCGCTAATTCTTTTGTCCAACTGCACAGGCCGCGCATTCTCGTGTCCAAATGCACAGGCCGTGCATTCTCGTGTCCAAATGCACAGACCGCCCATTCTCGTGTCCAACTGCACAGGCCGCCCATTCTCGTGTCCAACTGCACATGCCGCGCATTCTCGTGTCCCACTGCACAGGCCATGCATTATCGTGTCCAACTGCACAGGCTGTGCATTCTCGTGTCCAAATGCACAGGCCGCCCATTCTCGTGTCCAACTGCACAGGCCATGCATTCTCGTGTCCAAATGCACAGGCCGTGCATTCTCGTGTCCAAATGCACAGACCGTCCATTCTCGTGTCCAAATTCACAGGCCGCGCATTCTCGTGTCCAACAGCACATGCCGCACATTCACGTTTCCAACTGCACAGGCCATGCATTCTCGTGTCCAAATGCACAGGCCGCTAATTCTCTTGTCCAACTGCACAGGCCGCGCATTCTCGTGTCCATCTGCACATGCCGCGCATTTACGTGTCCAACTGCACAGGCCATGCATTCTCGTGTCCAAATGCACAGGCCGTGCATTCTCGTGTCCAAATGCACAGGCCGCCCATTCTCGTGTCCAACTGCACAAGTCGCGCATTTTCGTGTCCAACTGCACAGGCCGCCCATTCTCGTGTCCATTGAACAGGTCACGCATTCCCGTGTCCGACTGCACAGGCCGCCCATTCTCGTGTCCAACTGCACAGGCCGCTAATTCTTTTGTCCAACTGCACAGGCCGCGCATTCTCGTGTCCAAATGCACAGGCCGTGCATTCTCGTGTCCAAATGCACAGACCGCCCATTCTCGTGTCCAACTGCACAGGCCGCCCATTCTCGTGTCCAACTGCACATGCCGCGCATTCTCGTGTCCCACTGCACAGGCCATGCATTATCGTGTCCAACTGCACAGGCTGTGCATTCTCGTGTCCAAATGCACAGGCCGCCCATTCTCGTGTCCAACTGCACAGGCCATGCATTCTCGTGTCCAAATGCACAGGCCGTGCATTCTCGTGTCCAAATGCACAGACCGTCCATTCTCGTGTCCAAATTCACAGGCCGCGCATTCTCGTGTCCAACAGCACATGCCGCACATTCACGTTTCCAACTGCACAGGCCATGCATTCTCGTGTCCAAATGCACAGGCCGTGCATTCTCGTGTCCAAATGCACAGGCCGCCCATTCTCGTGTCCAACTGCACAAGCCGCTAATTCTCTTGTCCAACTGCACAGGCCGCGCATTCTCGTGTCCAACTGCACATGCCGCGCATTCTTGTGTCCAACTGCACAGGCCATGCATTCTCGTGTCCTAATGCACAGGCCGTGCATTCTCGTGTCCAAATGCACAGGCCGTCCATTCTCGTGTCCAAATGCACAGGCCGCCCATTCTCGTGTCCAACTGCACAAGTCGCGCATTTTCGTATCCAACTGCACAGGCCGCCCATTCTCGTGTCCATTACACAAATCACGTATTCTCGTGTCCTACTGCACAGTTCGCGCATTCTCGTGTCCAACTGCACAGGCGCGCATTCTCGTGTCCATCTGCACTGGCCAAGGATTCTCGTGTCCAACTGCACAGGCCATGCATTCTCGTGTCCAACTGCACAGGCCGTGCATTCTCGCGTCCAAATGCACAGGCCGCCCATTCTCGTGTCCAAATGCACAGACCGCCCATTCTCGTGTCCAACTGCACAGGCCGCCCATTCTCGTGTCCAACTTCACATGTCGCGCATTCTCGTGTCCAACTGCACAGGCCATGCATTATCGTGTCCAACTGCACAGGCCGTGCATTCTCGTGTCCAAATGCACAGGCCGCCCATTCTCGTGTCCATCTGCACAGGCAGCCCATTTTCGAGTCCAACTGCACAGGCCGCTAATTCTCTTGTCCAACTGCACAGGCCGCGCATTCTCGTGTCCAACTGCACATGCCGCGCATTCTCGTGTCCAACTGCACAGGCCATGCATTCTCGTGTCCAAATGCACAGGCCGTGCATTCTCGTGTCCTATGAACAGGCCGCCCATTCTCGTGTCCAAATGCACAGGCCGCCCATTCTCGTGTCCAACTGCACATGCCGCCCATTCTCGTGTCCAACTGCACAGGCCGCTAATTCTCTTGTCCAACTGCACAGGCCGCGCATTCTCGTGATCAAAAGCACATGCCGCGCATTCACGTGTCCAACTGCACAGGCCATGCATTCTCGTGTCCAAATGCACAGGCCGTGCATTCTCGTGTCCAAATGCACAGGCCGCCCATTCTCGTGTCCAACTTCACAAGTCGCGCATTTTCGTGTCCAACTGTACAGGCCGCCCATTCTCGTGTCCATTGCACAGGTCACGCATTCCCGTGTCCGACTGCACAGGCCGCGCATTCTCGTGTCCAAATGCACAGACATCGCTTTTTCGTGTCCAACTGCACAGGCTGCCATTCTCGTGTCCTATTGTACAGGTCGCGCATTCTCGTGTCCAACTGCACAGGCGCGCATTCTCGTGTCCAACTGCACAGGCCATATATTCTCGTGTCCAACTGCACGGGCCATGCATTCTCGTGTCCAAATGCACAGGCCATGCATTCTCGTGTCCAAATGCACAGGCCGCCCATTCTCGTGTCCAAATGCACAGGCCGCCCATTCTCGTGTCCAACTGCACATGCCGCCCATTCTCGTGTCCGACTGCACAGGCCGCTAATTCTCTTGTCCAACTGCACAGGCCGCGCATTCTCGTGTCCATCTGCACATGCCGCGCATTCTCGTGTCCAACTGCACAGGCCATGCATTCTCGTGTCCAAATGCACAGGCCGTGCATTCTCGTGTCCAAATGCACAGGCCGCCAATTCTCGTGTCCAACTGCACATGCCGCCCATTCTCGTGTCCAACTGCACAGGCCGCTAATTCTCTTGTCCAACTGCACAGGCCGCGCATTCTTGTGTCCAAATGCACAGACCTCGCTTTTTCGTGTCCAAATGCACAGGCCGCCCATTCTCGTGTCCAACTGCACAGGACATGCACTCTCGTGTCCAAATGCACAGGCCGTGCATTCACGTGTCCAAATGCACAGGCCGTCCATTCTCGTGTCCAAATGCACAGGCCGCGCAATCTCGTGTCCAACAGCACATGCCGCGCATTCACGTGTCCAACTGCACAGGCCATGCATTCTCGTGTCCAACTGCACAGGCCGTGCATTCTCGTGTCCAACTGCACAGGCCGTGCATTCTCGCGTCCAAATGCACTGGTCGCCCATTCTCGTGTCCAACTGCACAGGCCGCCCATTCTCGTGTCCAACTGCACAAGTCGCGCATTTTCGTGTCCAACTGAACAGGCAGCCCATTCTCGTGTCCATTGCACAGGTCACGCATTCTCGTATCCAACTGCACAGGTCGCGTATTCTCGTGTCCAACTGCACAGACCATGGATTCTCGTGTCCAACTGCACGAGCCGCGCATTCTCGAGTCTAAATGCACTGGCCTCGCATTTTCGTGTCTAACACCACAGGCCATGGATTCTCGTGTCCAACTGCAAAGGACGCGCGTTCTCGTGTCCTACTGCTCAAGTCGCGTATTTTTGTATCCTACTGCACAGGTCGCGCATTCTCGTGTCCAACTACACAGGCCACTAATTCTCTTGTCCAACTGCACGGGCCGCGCATTCTCGTGTCCAACTGCACAGGCCATGCATTCTCGCGTCCAACTGCACAGGCCGTGCATTCTCGCTTCCAAATGCACTGGCCGCCAATTCTCGTGTCCAACTGCACAGGCCGCGCATTCTCGTCTCCAACTGCACAGGCCATGCATTCTCGTGTCCAACTGCACAGGCCGTGCATTCTTGTGTCCAAATGCACAGGCCGCCCATTTTCGTTTCCAACTGCACATGCCGCGCATTCTCGTGTCCAACTGCACAGGCCATGCATTATCGTGTCCAACTGCACAGGCCGTGCATTCTCGCGTCCAAATGCTCAGGCCGCCCATTCTCGTGTCCAAATGCACAGACCGCCCATTCTCTTGTCCAACTGCACAGGCCGCCCATTCTCGTGTCCAACTGCACATGTCGCGCATTCTCGTGTCCAACTGCACAGGCCATGCATTATCGTGTCCCACTGCACAGGCCGTGCATTCTCGTGTCCAAATGCACAGGCCGCCCATTCTCGTGTCCAACTGCACAGGCAGCCCATTTTCGTGTCCAACTGCACAGGCCGCTAATTCTCTTGTCCAACTGCACAGGCCGCGCATTCTCGTGTCCAAATGCACAGGCCGCCCATTCTCGTGTTCAACTGCACAGGCCGCCCATTCTCGTGTCCAACTGCACAGGCCGCTAATTCTCTTGTCCATCTGCAAAGGCCGCGCATTTTCGTGTCCAACAGCTCATGCCGCGCATTCACGTTTCCAACTGCACAGGCCATGCATTCTCGTGTCCAAATGCACAGGCCGTGCATTCTCGTGTCCAAATTCACAGGCCGCCCATTCTCGTGTTCAACTGCACAGGCCACGCATTCTCTTGTCCAACTGCACATGCCGCGCATTCTCGTGTCCAAATGCACAGGCCGCCCATTCTCGTGTCCAACTGCACATGCCGCGCATTCTCGTGTCCAAATGCACAGGCCGCCCATTCTCGTGTCCAACTGCACAGGCCGCCCATTCTCGTGTCCAACTGCACAGGCCATGCATTCTCGTGTCCAAATGCACAGGCCGTGCATTCTCGTGTCCAAATGCACAGGCCGCCCATTCTCGTGTCCAACTGCACAGGCCGCTAATTATCTTGTCCAACTGCACAGGCCGCGCATTCTCGTGTCCAACTGCACATGCCGCGCATTTACGTTTCCAACTGCACAGGCCATGCATTCTCGTGTCCAAATGCACAGGCCGTGCATTCTCGTGTCCAAATGCACAGGCCGCCCATACTCGTGTCCAACTGCACAAGTCGCGCATTTTCGTGTCCACTGCACAGGCCGCCCATTCTCGTGTCCATTGCACAGGTCACGCATTCCCGTGTCCGACTGCACAGGCCGCGCATTCTCGTGTCCAAATGCACAGACCTCGCTTTTTCGTGTCCAACTGCACAGGCTGCCCATTCTCGTGTCCTACGGTACAGGTCGCGCATTCTCGTGTCCAACTGCACAGGCGCGCTTTCTCGTGTCCAACTGCACAGGCCATATATTCTCGTGTCCAACTGCACAGGCCATGCATTTGCGTGTCCGACTGCACAGGCCGTGCATTCTCGCGTACAAATGCACAGGCCGCCCATTCTCGTGTCCAAATGCACAGACCGCCCATTCTCGTGTCCAACTGCACAGGCCGCCCATTTTCGTGTCCAACTGCACATGCCGCGCATTCTCGTGTCCAACTGCACAGGCCATGCATTATCGTGTCCAACTGCACAGGCCGTGCATTCTCGTGTCCAAATGCACAGGCCGCCCATTCTCGTGTCCAACTGCACAGGCCGCCCATTCTCGTGTTCAACTGCAAAGGCCGCTAATTCTCTTTTCCAACTGCACAGGCCGCGCATTCTCGTGTCCAACTGCACATGCCGCGCATTCTCGTGTCCAACTGCACATGCCTTGCATTCTCGTGTCCAAATGCACAGGCCGCCCATTCTCGTGTCCAAATGCACAGGCCGCCCATTCTCGTGTCCAACTGCACAGGCCGCCCATTCTCGTGTCCAACTGCACAGGCCGCTAATTCTCTTGTCCAACTGCACAGGTCGCTAATTCTCTTGTCCAACTGCACAGGCGCGCATTCTCGTGTCCAACTGCACAGGCCATGGATTCTCGTGTCCAACTGCACAGGCGGCCCATTCTCGTGTCCAACTGCACAGGCGGCCCATTCTCGTGTCCAACTGCACAGGCCGCGCATTCTCGTGCCCAACTTCACAGGCCGCTAATTCTCTTGTCCAACTGCACAGGCCGCGCATTCTCGTGTCCAACTGCACAGGCCATGCATTCTCGTGTCCAACTGCACAGGCCGCGCATTCTCGTGTCCAACTGCACTGGTCGCCCCTTCTCGTGTCCAACTGCACAGGCTGCCCATTCTCGTGTCCAACTGCACTAGTCGCGCATTTTTGTGTCCTACTGAACAGGCCGCCCATTCTCGTTGTTATTGCACAGGTCACGCATTCTCGTGTCCAACTGCACAGACCGCCCATTCTCGTGTCCAACTGCACAAGTCGCGCATTTTCGTGTCCAACTGCACAGGCCGCCCATTCTCGTGTCCAACTGCACAGGCCGCCCATTCTCGTGTCCAAATGCACAGGCCGCCCATTCTCGTGTCCAACTGCACATGCCGCGCATTCTCGTGTCCAAATGCACAGGCCGCCCATTCTCGTGTCCAACTGCACAGGCCGCCCATTCTCGTGTCCAACTGCACAGGCCATGCATTCTCGTGTCCAAATGCACAGGCCGTGCATTCTCGTGTCCAAATGCACAGGCCGCCCATTCTCGTGTCCAACTGCACAGGCCGCTAATTATCTTGTCCAACTGCACAGGCCGCGCATTCTCGTGTCCAACTGCACATGCCGCGCATTTACGTTTCCAACTGCACAGGCCATGCATTCTCGTGTCCAAATGCACAGGCCGTGCATTCTCGTGTCCAAATGCACAGGCCGCCCATACTCGTGCCCAACTGCACAAGTCGCGCATTTTCGTGTCCACTGCACAGGCCGCCCAATCTCGTGTCCATTGCACAGGTCACGCATTCCCGTGTCCGACTGCACAGGCCGCGCATTCTCGTGTCCAAATGCACAGACCTCGCTTTTTCGTGTCCAACTGCACAGGCTGCCCATTCTCGTGTCCTACTGTACAGGTCGCGCATTCTCGTGTCCAACTTCACAGGCGCGCTTTCTCTTGTCCAACTGCACAGGCCATATATTCTCGTGTCCAACTGCACAGGCCATGCATTTGCGTGTCCGACTGCACAGGCCGTGCATTCTCGCGTACAAATGCACAGGCCGCCCATTCTCGTGTCCAAATGCACAGACCGCCCATTCTCGTGTCCAACTGCACAGGCCGCCCATTTTCGTGTCCAACTGCACATGCCGCGCATTCTCGTGTCCAACTGCACAGGCCATGCATTATCGTGTCCAACTGCACAGGCCGTGCATTCTCGTGTCCAAATGCACAGGCCGCCCATTCTCGTGTCCAACTGCACAGGCCGCCCATTCTCGTGTTCAACTGCAAAGGCCGCTAATTCTCTTTTCCAACTGCACAGGCCGCGCATTCTCGTGTCCAACTGCACATGCCGCGCATTCTCGTGTCCAACTGCACATGCCTTGTATTCTCGTGTCCAAATGCACAGGCCGTGCATTCTTGTGTCCAAATGCACAGGCCGCCCATTCTCGTGTCCAAATGCACAGGCCGCCCATTCTCGTGTCCAACTGCACAGGCCGCCCATTCTCGTGTCCAACTGCACAGGCCGCTAATTCTCTTGTCCAACTGCACAGGTCGCTAATTCTCTTGTCCAACTGCACAGGCGCGCATTCTCGTGTCCAACTGCATAGGCCATGGATTCTCGTGTCCAACTGCACAGGCGGCCCATTCTCGTGTCCAACTGCACAGGCGGCCCATTCTCGTGTCCAACTGCACAGGCCGCGCATTCTCGTGCCCAACTTCACAGGCCGCTAATTCTCTTGTCCAACTGCACAGGCCGCGCATTCTCGTGTCCAACTGCACAGGCCATGCATTCTCGTGTCCAACTGCACAGGCCGCGCATTCTCGTGTCCAACTGCACTGGTCGCCCCTTCTCGTGTCCAACTGCACAGGCTGCCCATTCTCGTGTCCAACTGCACTAGTCGCGCATTTTTGTGTCCTACTGAACAGGCCGCCCATTCTCGTTGTTATTGCACAGGTCACGCATTCTCGTGTCCAACTGCACAGACCGCCCATTCTCGTGTCCAACTGCACAAGTCGCGCATTTTCGTGTCCAACTGCACAGGCCGCCCATTCTCGTGTCCAACTGCACAGGCCGCCCATTCTCGTGTCCAAATGCACAGGCCGCCCATTCTCGTGTCCAACTGCACAGGCATCCCATTCTCGTGTCCAACTGCACAGGCCGCTAATTCTCTTGTCCAACTGCACAGGCCGCGCATTCTCGTGTCCAACTGCCCATGCCGCGCATTCTCGTGTCCAACTGCACAGGCCATGCATTCTCGTGTCCAAATGCACAGGCCGTGAATTCTCGTGTCCAAATGCACAGGCCGTCCATTCTCGTGTCCAAATGCACAGGCCGCCCATTCTCGTGTCCAACTGCACAAGTCGCGCATTTTCGTATCCAACAGCACAGGCCGCCCATTCTCGTGTCCATTGCACAGGTCACGCATTCTCGTGTCCTACTTCACAGGTCGCGCATTCTTGTGTCCAACTGCACAAGCGCGCATTCTCGTGTCCAACTGCACTGGCCATGGATTCTCGTGTCCAACTGCACAGGCCATGCATTCTCGTGTCCAACTGCACAGGCCGTGCATTCTCGCGTCCAAATGCACAGGAGCGCATTCTCGTGTCCAACTGCACAGGCCGCTAATTCTCTTGTCCAACTGCACAGGCCGCGCATTCTCTTGTCCAACTGCACATGCCGCGCATTCACGTGTCCAACTGCACAGGTCGCGCATGCTCGTGTCCAACTGCACAGGAGCGCATTCTCGTGTCCAACTGCACAGGCGGCCCATTCTCGTGTCCAAATGCACAGGCCGCTTATTCTCGTGTCCAACTGCACAGGCAGCCCATTCTCGTGTCCAACTGCACATGCCGCGCATTCTCGTGTCCAAATGCACAGGCCGCCCATTCTCGTGTCCAACTGCACAGGCCGCCCATTCTCGTGTCCAACTGCACAGGCCATGCATTCTCGTGTCCAAATGCACAGGCCGTGCATTCTCGTGTCCAAATGCACAGGCCGCCCATTCTCGTGTCCAACTGCACAGGCCGCTAATTATCTTGTCCAACTGCACAGGCCGCGCATTCTCGTGTCCAACTGCACATGCCGCGCATTTACGTTTCCAACTGCACAGGCCATGCATTCTCGTGTCCAAATGCACAGGCCGTGTATTCTCGTGTCCAAATGCACAGGCCGCCCATACTCGTGTCCAACTGCACAAGTCGCGCATTTTCGTGTCCACTGCACAGGCCGCCCATTTTCGTGTCCATTGCACAGGTCACGCATTCCCGTGTCCGACTGCACAGGCCGCGCATTCTCGTGTCCAAATGCACAGACCTCGCTTTTTCGTGTCCAACTGCACAGGCTGCCCATTCTCGTGTCCTACTGTACAGGTCGCGCATTCTCGTGTCCAACTGTACAGGCGCGCTTTCTCGTGTCCAACTGCACAGGCCATATATTCTCGTGTCCAACTGCACAGGCCATGCATTTGCGTGTCCGACTGCACAGGCCGTGCATTCTCGCGTACAAATGCACAGGCCGCCCATTCTCGTGTCCAAATGCACAGACCGCCCATTCTCGTGTCCAACTGCACAGGCCGCCCATTTTCGTGTCCAACTGCACATGCCGCGCATTCTCGTGTCCAACTGCACAGGCCATGCATTATCGTGTCCAACTGCACAGGCCGTGCATTCTCGTGTCCAAATGCACAGGCCGCCCATACTCGTGTCCAACTGCACAAGTCGCGCATTTTCGTGTCCACTGCACAGGCCGCCCATTCTCATGTCCATTGCACAGGTCACGCATTCCCGTGTCCGACTGCACAGGCCGCTAATTATCTTGTCCAACTGCACAGGCCGCGCATTCTCGTGTCCAACTGCACAAGTCGCGCATTTTCGTGTCCACTGCACAGGCCGCCCATTCTCGTGTCCATTGCACAGGTCACGCATTCCCGTGTCCGACTGCACAGGCCGCTAATTATCTTGTCCAACTGCACAGGCCGCCCATTCTCGTGTCCAACTGCACAGGCCATGCATTCTCGTGTCCAAATGCACAGGCCGTGCATTCTCGTGTCCAAATGCACAGGCCGCCCATTCTCGTGTCCAACTGCACAGGCCATGCATTATCGTGTCCAACTGCACAGGCCGTGCATTCTCGTGTCCAAATGCACAGGCCGCCCATACTCGTGTCCAACTGCACAAGTCGCGCATTTTCGTGTCCACTGCACAGGCCGCGCATTCTCGTGCCCAACTTCACAGGCCGCTAATTCTCTTGTCCAACTGCACAGGCCGCGCATTCTCGTGTCCAACTGCACAGGCCATGCATTCTCGTGTCCAACTGCACAGGCCGCGCATTCTCGTGTCCAACTGCACTGGTCGCCCCTTCTCGTGTCCAACTGCACAGGCTGCCCATTCTCGTGTCCAACTGCACTAGTCGCGCATTTTTGTGTCCTACTGAACAGGCCGCCCATTCTCGTTGTTATTGCACAGGTCACGCATTCTCGTGTCCAACTGCACAGACCGCCCATTCTCGTGTCCAACTGCACAAGTAGCGCATTTTCGTGTCCAACTGCACAGGCCGCCCATTCTCGTGTCCAACTGCACAGGCCGCCCATTCTCGTGTCCAAATGCACAGGCCGCCCATTCTCGTGTCCAACTGCACATGCCGCGCATTCTCGTGTCCAAATGCACAGGCCGCCCATTCTCGTGTCCAACTGCACAGGCCGCCCATTCTCGTGTCCAACTGCACAGGCCATGCATTCTCGTGTCCAAATGCACAGGCCGTGCATTCTCGTGTCCAAATGCACAGGCCGCCCATTCTCGTGTCCAACTGCACAGGCCGCTAATTATCTTGTCCAACTGCACAGGCCGCGCATTCTCGTGTCCAACTGCACATGCCGCGCATTTACGTTTCCAACTGCACAGGCCATGCATTCTCGTGTCCAAATGCACAGGCCGTGCATTCTCGTGTCCAAATGCACAGGCCGCCCATACTCGTGCCCAACTGCACAAGTCGCGCATTTTCGTGTCCACTGCACAGGCCGCCCATTCTCGTGTCCATTGCACAGGTCACGCATTCCCGTGTCCGACTGCACAGGCCGCGCATTCTCGTGTCCAAATGCACAGACCTCGCTTTTTCGTGTCCAACTGCACAGGCTGCCCATTCTCGTGTCCTACTGTACAGGTCGCGCATTCTCGTGTCCAACTTCACAGGCGCGCTTTCTCTTGTCCAACTGCACAGGCCATATATTCTCGTGTCCAACTGCACAGGCCATGCATTTGCGTGTCCGACTGCACAGGCCGTGCATTCTCGCGTACAAATGCACAGGCCGCCCATTCTCGTGTCCAAATGCACAGACCGCCCATTCTCGTGTCCAACTGCACAGGCCGCCCATTTTCGTGTCCAACTGCACATGCCGCGCATTCTCGTGTCCAACTGCACAGGCCATGCATTATCGTGTCCAACTGCACAGGCCGTGCATTCTCGTGTCCAAATGCACAGGCCGCCCATTCTCGTGTCCAACTGCACAGGCCGCCCATTCTCGTGTTCAACTGCAAAGGCCGCTAATTCTCTTTTCCAACTGCACAGGCCGCGCATTCTCGTGTCCAACTGCACATGCCGCGCATTCTCGTGTCCAACTGCACATGCCTTGTATTCTCGTGTCCAAATGCACAGGCCGTGCATTCTTGTGTCCAAATGCACAGGCCGCCCATTCTCGTGTCCAAATGCACAGGCCGCCCATTCTCGTGTCCAACTGCACAGGCCGCCCATTCTCGTGTCCAACTGCACAGGCCGCTAATTCTCTTGTCCAACTGCACAGGTCGCTAATTCTCTTGTCCAACTGCACAGGCGCGCATTCTCGTGTCCAACTGCATAGGCCATGGATTCTCGTGTCCAACTGCACAGGCGGCCCATTCTCGTGTCCAACTGCACAGGCGGCCCATTCTCGTGTCCAACTGCACAGGCCGCGCATTCTCGTGCCCAACTTCACAGGCCGCTAATTCTCTTGTCCAACTGCACAGGCCGCGCATTCTCGTGTCCAACTGCACAGGCCATGCATTCTCGTGTCCAACTGCACAGGCCGCGCATTCTCGTGTCCAACTGCACTGGTCGCCCCTTCTCGTGTCCAACTGCACAGGCTGCCCATTCTCGTGTCCAACTGCACTAGTCGCGCATTTTTGTGTCCTACTGAACAGGCCGCCCATTCTCGTTGTTATTGCACAGGTCACGCATTCTCGTGTCCAACTGCACAGACCGCCCATTCTCGTGTCCAACTGCACAAGTCGCGCATTTTCGTGTCCAACTGCACAGGCCGCCCATTCTCGTGTCCAACTGCACAGGCCGCCCATTCTCGTGTCCAAATGCACAGGCCGCCCATTCTCGTGTCCAACTGCACAGGCATCCCATTCTCGTGTCCAACTGCACAGGCCGCTAATTCTCTTGTCCAACTGCACAGGCCGCGCATTCTCGTGTCCAACTGCCCATGCCGCGCATTCTCGTGTCCAACTGCACAGGCCATGCATTCTCGTGTCCAAATGCACAGGCCGTGAATTCTCGTGTCCAAATGCACAGGCCGTCCATTCTCGTGTCCAAATGCACAGGCCGCCCATTCTCGTGTCCAACTGCACAAGTCGCGCATTTTCGTATCCAACAGCACAGGCCGCCCATTCTCGTGTCCATTGCACAGGTCACGCATTCTCGTGTCCTACTTCACAGGTCGCGCATTCTTGTGTCCAACTGCACAAGCGCGCATTCTCGTGTCCAACTGCACTGGCCATGGATTCTCGTGTCCAACTGCACAGGCCATGCATTCTCGTGTCCAACTGCACAGGCCGTGCATTCTCGCGTCCAAATGCACAGGAGCGCATTCTCGTGTCCAACTGCACAGGCCGCTAATTCTCTTGTCCAACTGCACAGGCCGCGCATTCTCTTGTCCAACTGCACATGCCGCGCATTCACGTGTCCAACTGCACAGGTCGCGCATGCTCGTGTCCAACTGCACAGGAGCGCATTCTCGTGTCCAACTGCACAGGCGGCCCATTCTCGTGTCCAAATGCACAGGCCGCTTATTCTCGTGTCCAACTGCACAGGCAGCCCATTCTCGTGTCCAACTGCACATGCCGCGCATTCTCGTGTCCAAATGCACAGGCCGCCCATTCTCGTGTCCAACTGCACAGGCCGCCCATTCTCGTGTCCAACTGCACAGGCCATGCATTCTCGTGTCCAAATGCACAGGCCGTGCATTCTCGTGTCCAAATGCACAGGCCGCCCATTCTCGTGTCCAACTGCACAGGCCGCTAATTATCTTGTCCAACTGCACAGGCCGCGCATTCTCGTGTCCAACTGCACATGCCGCGCATTTACGTTTCCAACTGCACAGGCCATGCATTCTCGTGTCCAAATGCACAGGCCGTGCATTCTCGTGTCCAAATGCACAGGCCGCCCATACTCGTGTCCAACTGCACAAGTCGCGCATTTTCGTGTCCACTGCACAGGCCGCCCATTTTCGTGTCCATTGCACAGGTCACGCATTCCCGTGTCCGACTGCACAGGCCGCGCATTCTCGTGTCCAAATGCACAGACCTCGCTTTTTCGTGTCCAACTGCACAGGCTGCCCATTCTCGTGTCCTACTGTACAGGTCGCGCATTCTCGTGTCCAACTGCACAGGCGCGCTTTCTCGTGTCCAACTGCACAGGCCATATATTCTCGTGTCCAACTGCACAGGCCATGCATTTGCGTGTCCGACTGCACAGGCCGTGCATTCTCGCGTACAAATGCACAGGCCGCCCATTCTCGTGTCCAAATGCACAGACCGCCCATTCTCGTGTCCAACTGCACAGGCCGCCCATTTTCGTGTCCAACTGCACATGCCGCGCATTCTCGTGTCCAACTGCACAGGCCATGCATTATCGTGTCCAACTGCACAGGCCGTGCATTCTCGTGTCCAAATGCACAGGCCGCCCATTCTCGTGTCCAACTGCACAGGCCGACCATTCTCGTGTTCAACTGCAAAGGCCGCTAATTCTCTTTTCCAACTGCACAGGCCGCGCATTCTCGTGTCCAACTGCACATGCCGCGCATTCTCGTGTCCAACTGCACATGCCTTGCATTCTCGTGTCCAAATGCACAGGCCGTGCATTCTTGTGTCCAAATGCACAGGCCGCCCATTCTCGTGTCCAAATGCACAGGCCGCCCATTCTCGTGTCCAACTGCACAGGCCGCCCATTCTCGTGTCCAACTGCACAGGCCGCTAATTCTCTTGTCCAACTGCACAGGTCGCTAATTCTCTTGTCCAACTGCACAGGCGCGCATTCTCGTGTCCAACTGCACAGGCCATGGATTCTCGTGTCCAACTGCACAGGCGGCCCATTCTCGTGTCCAACTGCACAGGCGGCCCATTCTCGTGTCCAACTGCACAGGCCGCGCATTCTCGTGCCCAACTTCACAGGCCGCTAATTCTCTTGTCCAACTGCACAGGCCGCGCATTCTCGTGTCCAACTGCACAGGCCATGCATTCTCGTGTCCAACTGCACAGGCCGCGCATTCTCGTGTCCAACTGCACTGGTCGCCCCTTCTCGTGTCCAACTGCACAGGCTGCCCATTCTCGTGTCCAACTGCACTAGTCGCGCATTTTTGTGTCCTACTGAACAGGCCGCCCATTCTCGTTGTTATTGCACAGGTCACGCATTCTCGTGTCCAACTGCACAGACCGCCCATTCTCGTGTCCAACTGCACAAGTCGCGCATTTTCGTGTCCAACTGCACAGGCCGCCCATTCTCGTGTCCAACTGCACAGGCCGCCCATTCTCGTGTCCAAATGCACAGGCCGCCCATTCTCGTGTCCAACTGCACATGCCGCGCATTCTCGTGTCCAAATGCACAGGCGAGCATTCTCGTGTCCAACTGCACTGGCCATGGATTCTCGTGTCCAACTGCACATGCCATGTATTCTCGTGTCCAACAGCACAGGCCGCGCATTCTCGTGTCCAACTGCACAGGCCATGCATTCTCGTGTCCAACTGCACAGGCCGTGCATTCTCGCGTCCAAATGCACATGCCGCCCATTCTCGTGTCCTACTGCACAGGTCGCGCATTCTCGTGTCCATCTGCACAGGCGAGCATTCTCGTGTCCAACTGCACAGGCCATGGATTCTCGTGTCCAAAAGCACATGCTGCGCATTCACGTGTCCAACTGCACAGGCCATGCATTCCCGTGTCCAAATGCACAGGCCGTGCATTCTCGTGTCCAAATGCTCAGGCCGCCCATTCTCGTGTCCAAATGCACAGGCCGCCCATTCTCGTGTCCAACTGCACAGGCCGCTAATTCTCTTGTCAAACTGCACAGGCCGCGCATTCTCGTGTCCAACTGCACATGCCGCGCATTTACGTGTCCTACTGCACAGGCCATGCATTCTCGTGTCCAAATGCACAGGCCGTGCATTCTCGTGTCCAAATGCACAGGCCGCCCATTCTCGTGTCCAACTGCACAAGTCGCGCATTTTCGTGTCCAACTGCACAGGCCGCCCATTCTCGTGTCCATTGCACAGGTCACGCATTCCCGTGTCCGACTGCACAGGCCGCGCATTCTCGTGTCCAAATGCACAGACATCGCCTTTTCGTGTCCAACTGCACAGGCTGCCATTCTCGTGTCCTATTGTACAGGTCGCGCATTCTCGTGTCCAACTGCACAGGCGCGCATTCTCGTGTCCAACTGCACAGGCCATATATTCTCGTGTCCAACTGCACAGGCCATGCATTCTCGTGTCCAAATGCACAGGCCATGCATTCTCGTGTCCAAATGCACAGGCCGCCCATTCTCGTGTCCAAATGCACAGGCCGCCCATTCTCGTGTCCAACTGCACATGCCGCCCATTCTCGTGTCCGACTGCACAGGCCGCTAATTCTCTTGTCCAACTGCACAGGCCGCGCATTCTCGTGTCCATCTGCACATGCCGCGCATTCTCGTGTCCAACTGCACAGGCCATGCATTCTCGTGTCCAAATGCACAGGCCGTGCATTCTCGTGTCCAACTGCACAAGTCGCGCATTTTCGTGTCCAACTGCACAGGCCGCCCATTCTCGTGTCCATTGCACAGGTCACGCATTCCCGTGTCCGACTGCACAGGCCGCGCATTCTCGTGTCCAAATGCACAGACATCGCTTTTTCGTGTCCAACTGCACAGGCTGCCATTCTCGTGTCCTATTGTACAGGTCGCGCATTCTCGTGTCCAACTGCACAGGCGCGCATTCTCGTGTCCAACTGCACAGGCCATATATTCTCGTGTCCAACTGCACAGGCCATGCATTCTCGTGTCCAAATGCACAGGCCATGCATTCTCGTGTCCAAATGCACAGGCCGCCCATTCTCGTGTCCAAATGCACAGGCCGCCCATTCTCGTGTCCAACTGCACATGCCGCCCATTCTCGTGTCCAATAGCTCAGGCCGCTAATTCTCTTGTCCAACTGCACAGGCCGCGCTTTCTCGTGTCCATCTGCACATGCCGCGCATTCTCGTGTCCAACTGCACAGGCCATGCATTCTCGTGTCCAAATGCACAGGCCGTGCATTCTCGTGTCCAAATGCACAGGCCGCCCATTCTCGTGTCCAACTGCACAAGTCGCGCATTTTCGTGTCCAACTGCACAGGCCGCCCATCCTCGTGTCCATTGAACAGGTCACGCATTCCCGTGTCCGACTGCACAGGCCGCCCATTCTCGTGTCCAACTGCACAGGCCGCTAATTCTTTTGTCCAACTGCACAGGCCGCGCATTCTCGTGTCCAAATGCACAGGCCGTGCATTCTCGTGTCCAAATGCACAGACCGCCCATTCTCGTGTCCAACTGCACAGGCCGCCCATTCTCGTGTCCAACTGCACATGCCGCGCATTCTCGTGTCCCACTGCACAGGCCATGCATTATCGTGTCCAACTGCACAGGCTGTGCATTCTCGTGTCCAAATGCACAGGCCGCCCATTCTCGTGTCCAACTGCACAGGCCATGCATTCTCGTGTCCAAATGCACAGGCCGTGCATTCTCGTGTCCAAATGCACAGGCCGTCCATTCTCGTGTCCAAATGCACAGGCCGCGCATTCTCGTGTCCAACAGCACATGCCGCACATTCACGTTTCCAACTGCACAGGCCATGCATTCTCGTGTCCAAATGCACAGGCCGTGCATTCTCGTGTCCAAATGCACAGGCCGCCCATTCTCGTGTCCAAATGCACAGGCCGCCCATTCTCGTGTCCAACTGCACAAGCCGCTAATTCTCTTGTCCAACTGCACAGGCCGCGCATTCTCGTGTCCAACTGCACATGCCGCGCATTCTTGTGTCCAACTGCACAGGCCATGCATTCTCGTGTCCTAATGCACAGGCCGTGCATTCTCGTGTCCAAATGCACAGGCCGTCCATTCTCGTGTCCAAATGCACAGGCCGCCCATTCTCGTGTCCAACTGCACAAGTCGCGCATTTTCGTATCCAACTGCACAGGCCGCCCATTCTCGTGTCCATTACACAAATCACGTATTCTCGTGTCCTACTGCACAGTTCGCGTATTCTCGTGTCCAACTGCACAGGCGCGCATTCTCGTGTCCATCTGCACTGGCCAAGGATTCTCGTGTCCAACTGCACAGGCCATGCATTCCCGTGTCCGACTACACAGGCCGCGCATTCTCGTGTCCAAATGCACAGACCTCGCTTTTTTGTGTCCAACTGCACAGGCTGCCCATTCTCGTGTCCTACTGTACAGGTCGCGCTTCTCGTGTCCAACTGCTCAGGCGCGCATTCTCGTGTCCAACTGCACAGGCCATATATTCTCGTGTCCAACTGCACAGGCCATGCATTCTCGTGTCCAAATGCACAAGTCGCGCATTCTCGTGTCCAAATGCACAGGCCGCCCATTCTCGTGTCCAACTGCACATGCCGCCCATTCTCGTGTCCAACTGCACAGGCCATGCATTCTCGTGTCCAAATGCACAGGCCGTGCATTCTCGTGTCCAAATGCACAGGCCGCCCATTCTCGTGTCCAACTGCACATGCCGCCCATTCTCGTGTCCAACTGCACAGGCCGCTAATTCTCTTGTCCAACTGCACAGGCCGCGCATTCTTGTGTCCAAATGCACAGACCTCGCTTTTTCGTGTCCAAATGCACAGGCCGCCCATTCTCGTGTCCAACTGCACAGGACATGCACTCTCGTGTCCAAATGCACAGGCCGTGCATTCTCGTGTCCAAATGCACAGGCCGTCCATTCTCGTGTCCAAATGCACAGGCCGCGCAATCTCGTGTCCAACAGCACATGCCGCGCATTCACGTGTCCAACTGCACAGGCCATGCATTCTCGTGTCCAACTGCACAGGCCGTGCATTCTCGTGTCCAACTGCACAGGCCGTGCATTCTCGCGTCCAAATGCACTGGTCGCCCATTCTCGTGTCCAACTGCACAGGCCGCCCATTCTCGTGTCCAACTGCACAAGTCGCGCATTTTCGTGTCCAACTGAACAGGCAGCCCATTCTCGTGTCCATTGCACAGGTCACGCATTCTCGTATCCAACTGCACAGGTCGCGTATTCTCGTGTCCAACTGCACAGACCATGGATTCTCGTGTCCAACTGCACGAGCCGCGCATTCTCGAGTCTAAATGCACAGGCCTCGCATTTTCGTGTCCAACACCACAGGCCGCCCATTCTCGTGTCCAACTGCACATGCCGCGCATTCTCGTGTCCAAATGCACAGGCCGCCCATTCTCGTGTCCAACTGCACAGGCCGCCCATTCTCGTGTCCAACTGCACAGGCCATGCATTCTCGTGTCCAAATGCACAGGCCGTGCATTCTCGTGTCCAAATGCACAGGCCGCCCATTCTCGTGTCCAACTGCACAGGCCGCTAATTATCTTGTCCAACTGCACAGGCCGCGCATTCTCGTGTCCAACTGCACATGCCGCGCATTTACGTTTCCAACTGCACAGGCCATGCATTCTCGTGTCCAAATGCACAGGCCGTGCATTCTCGTGTCCAAATGCACAGGCCGCCCATACTCGTGCCCAACTGCACAAGTCGCGCATTTTCGTGTCCACTGCACAGGCCGCCCATTCTCGTGTCCATTGCACAGGTCACGCATTCCCGTGTCCGACTGCACAGGCCGCGCATTCTCGTGTCCAAATGCACAGACCTCGCTTTTTCGTGTCCAACTGCACAGGCTGCCCATTCTCGTGTCCTACTGTACAGGTCGCGCATTCTCGTGTCCAACTTCACAGGCGCGCTTTCTCTTGTCCAACTGCACAGGCCATATATTCTCGTGTCCAACTGCACAGGCCATGCATTTGCGTGTCCGACTGCACAGGCCGTGCATTCTCGCGTACAAATGCACAGGCCGCCCATTCTCGTGTCCAAATGCACAGACCGCCCATTCTCGTGTCCAACTGCACAGGCCGCCCATTTTCGTGTCCAACTGCACATGCCGCGCATTCTCGTGTCCAACTGCACAGGCCATGCATTATCGTGTCCAACTGCACAGGCCGTGCATTCTCGTGTCCAAATGCACAGGCCGCCCATTCTCGTGTCCAACTGCACAGGCCGCCCATTCTCGTGTTCAACTGCAAAGGCCGCTAATTCTCTTTTCCAACTGCACAGGCCGCGCATTCTCGTGTCCAACTGCACATGCCGCGCATTCTCGTGTCCAACTGCACATGCCTTGTATTCTCGTGTCCAAATGCACAGGCCGTGCATTCTTGTGTCCAAATGCACAGGCCGCCCATTCTCGTGTCCAAATGCACAGGCCGCCCATTCTCGTGTCCAACTGCACAGGCCGCCCATTCTCGTGTCCAACTGCACAGGCCGCTAATTCTCTTGTCCAACTGCACAGGTCGCTAATTCTCTTGTCCAACTGCACAGGCGCGCATTCTCGTGTCCAACTGCATAGGCCATGGATTCTCGTGTCCAACTGCACAGGCGGCCCATTCTCGTGTCCAACTGCACAGGCGGCCCATTCTCGTGTCCAACTGCACAGGCCGCGCATTCTCGTGCCCAACTTCACAGGCCGCTAATTCTCTTGTCCAACTGCACAGGCCGCGCATTCTCGTGTCCAACTGCACAGGCCATGCATTCTCGTGTCCAACTGCACAGGCCGCGCATTCTCGTGTCCAACTGCACTGGTCGCCCCTTCTCGTGTCCAACTGCACAGGCTGCCCATTCTCGTGTCCAACTGCACTAGTCGCGCATTTTTGTGTCCTACTGAACAGGCCGCCCATTCTCGTTGTTATTGCACAGGTCACGCATTCTCGTGTCCAACTGCACAGACCGCCCATTCTCGTGTCCAACTGCACAAGTCGCGCATTTTCGTGTCCAACTGCACAGGCCGCCCATTCTCGTGTCCAACTGCACAGGCCGCCCATTCTCGTGTCCAAATGCACAGGCCGCCCATTCTCGTGTCCAACTGCACAGGCATCCCATTCTCGTGTCCAACTGCACAGGCCGCTAATTCTCTTGTCCAACTGCACAGGCCGCGCATTCTCGTGTCCAACTGCCCATGCCGCGCATTCTCGTGTCCAACTGCACAGGCCATGCATTCTCGTGTCCAAATGCACAGGCCGTGAATTCTCGTGTCCAAATGCACAGGCCGTCCATTCTCGTGTCCAAATGCACAGGCCGCCCATTCTCGTGTCCAACTGCACAAGTCGCGCATTTTCGTATCCAACAGCACAGGCCGCCCATTCTCGTGTCCATTGCACAGGTCACGCATTCTCGTGTCCTACTTCACAGGTCGCGCATTCTTGTGTCCAACTGCACAAGCGCGCATTCTCGTGTCCAACTGCACTGGCCATGGATTCTCGTGTCCAACTGCACAGGCCATGCATTCTCGTGTCCAACTGCACAGGCCGTGCATTCTCGCGTCCAAATGCACAGGAGCGCATTCTCGTGTCCAACTGCACAGGCCGCTAATTCTCTTGTCCAACTGCACAGGCCGCGCATTCTCTTGTCCAACTGCACATGCCGCGCATTCACGTGTCCAACTGCACAGGTCGCGCATGCTCGTGTCCAACTGCACAGGAGCGCATTCTCGTGTCCAACTGCACAGGCGGCCCATTCTCGTGTCCAAATGCACAGGCCGCTTATTCTCGTGTCCAACTGCACAGGCAGCCCATTCTCGTGTCCAACTGCACATGCCGCGCATTCTCGTGTCCAAATGCACAGGCCGCCCATTCTCGTGTCCAACTGCACAGGCCGCCCATTCTCGTGTCCAACTGCACAGGCCATGCATTCTCGTGTCCAAATGCACAGGCCGTGCATTCTCGTGTCCAAATGCACAGGCCGCCCATTCTCGTGTCCAACTGCACAGGCCGCTAATTATCTTGTCCAACTGCACAGGCCGCGCATTCTCGTGTCCAACTGCACATGCCGCGCATTTACGTTTCCAACTGCACAGGCCATGCATTCTCGTGTCCAAATGCACAGGCCGTGCATTCTCGTGTCCAAATGCACAGGCCGCCCATACTCGTGTCCAACTGCACAAGTCGCGCATTTTCGTGTCCACTGCACAGGCCGCCCATTTTCGTGTCCATTGCACAGGTCACGCATTCCCGTGTCCGACTGCACAGGCCGCGCATTCTCGTGTCCAAATGCACAGACCTCGCTTTTTCGTGTCCAACTGCACAGGCTGCCCATTCTCGTGTCCTACTGTACAGGTCGCGCATTCTCGTGTCCAACTGCACAGGCGCGCTTTCTCGTGTCCAACTGTACAGGCCATATATTCTCGTGTCCAACTGCACAGGCCATGCATTTGCGTGTCCGACTGCACAGGCCGTGCATTCTCGCGTACAAATGCACAGGCCGCCCATTCTCGTGTCCAAATGCACAGACCGCCCATTCTCGTGTCCAACTGCACAGGCCGCCCATTTTCGTGTCCAACTGCACATGCCGCGCATTCTCGTGTCCAACTGCACAGGCCATGCATTATCGTGTCCAACTGCACAGGCCGTGCATTCTCGTGTCCAAATGCACAGGCCGCCCATTCTCGTGTCCAACTGCACAGGCCGACCATTCTCGTGTTCAACTGCAAAGGCCGCTAATTCTCTTTTCCAACTGCACAGGCCGCGCATTCTCGTGTCCAACTGCACATGCCGCGCATTCTCGTGTCCAACTGCACATGCCTTGCATTCTCGTGTCCAAATGCACAGGCCGTGCATTCTTGTGTCCAAATGCACAGGCCGCCCATTCTCGTGTCCAAATGCACAGGCCGCCCATTCTCGTGTCCAACTGCACAGGCCGCCCATTCTCGTGTCCAACTGCACAGGCCGCTAATTCTCTTGTCCAACTGCACAGGTCGCTAATTCTCTTGTCCAACTGCACAGGCGCGCATTCTCGTGTCCAACTGCACAGGCCATGGATTCTCGTGTCCAACTGCACAGGCGGCCCATTCTCGTGTCCAACTGCACAGGCGGCCCATTCTCGTGTCCAACTGCACAGGCCGCGCATTCTCGTGCCCAACTTCACAGGCCGCTAATTCTCTTGTCCAACTGCACAGGCCGCGCATTCTCGTGTCCAACTGCACAGGCCATGCATTCTCGTGTCCAACTGCACAGGCCGCGCATTCTCGTGTCCAACTGCACTGGTCGCCCCTTCTCGTGTCCAACTGCACAGGCTGCCCATTCTCGTGTCCAACTGCACTAGTCGCGCATTTTTGTGTCCTACTGAACAGGCCGCCCATTCTCGTTGTTATTGCACAGGTCACGCATTCTCGTGTCCAACTGCACAGACCGCCCATTCTCGTGTCCAACTGCACAAGTCGCGCATTTTCGTGTCCAACTGCACAGGCCGCCCATTCTCGTGTCCAACTGCACAGGCCGCCCATTCTCGTGTCCAAATGCACAGGCCGCCCATTCTCGTGTCCAACTGCACATGCCGCGCATTCTCGTGTCCAAATGCACAGGCGAGCATTCTCGTGTCCAACTGCACTGGCCATGGATTCTCGTGTCCAACTGCACATGCCATGTATTCTCGTGTCCAACAGCACAGGCCGCGCATTCTCGTGTCCAACTGCACAGGCCATGCATTCTCGTGTCCAACTGCACAGGCCGTGCATTCTCGCGTCCAAATGCACATGCCGCCCATTCTCGTGTCCTACTGCACAGGTCGCGCATTCTCGTGTCCATCTGCACAGGCGAGCATTCTCGTGTCCAACTGCACAGGCCATGGATTCTCGTGTCCAAAAGCACATGCTGCGCATTCACGTGTCCAACTGCACAGGCCATGCATTCCCGTGTCCAAATGCACAGGCCGTGCATTCTCGTGTCCAAATGCTCAGGCCGCCCATTCTCGTGTCCAAATGCACAGGCCGCCCATTCTCGTGTCCAACTGCACAGGCCGCTAATTCTCTTGTCAAACTGCACAGGCCGCGCATTCTCGTGTCCAACTGCACATGCCGCGCATTTACGTGTCCTACTGCACAGGCCATGCATTCTCGTGTCCAAATGCACAGGCCGTGCATTCTCGTGTCCAAATGCACAGGCCGCCCATTCTCGTGTCCAACTGCACAAGTCGCGCATTTTCGTGTCCAACTGCACAGGCCGCCCATTCTCGTGTCCATTGCACAGGTCACGCATTCCCGTGTCCGACTGCACAGGCCGCGCATTCTCGTGTCCAAATGCACAGACATCGCCTTTTCGTGTCCAACTGCACAGGCTGCCATTCTCGTGTCCTATTGTACAGGTCGCGCATTCTCGTGTCCAACTGCACAGGCGCGCATTCTCGTGTCCAACTGCACAGGCCATATATTCTCGTGTCCAACTGCACAGGCCATGCATTCTCGTGTCCAAATGCACAGGCCATGCATTCTCGTGTCCAAATGCACAGGCCGCCCATTCTCGTGTCCAAATGCACAGGCCGCCCATTCTCGTGTCCAACTGCACATGCCGCCCATTCTCGTGTCCGACTGCACAGGCCGCTAATTCTCTTGTCCAACTGCACAGGCCGCGCATTCTCGTGTCCATCTGCACATGCCGCGCATTCTCGTGTCCAACTGCACAGGCCATGCATTCTCGTGTCCAAATGCACAGGCCGTGCATTCTCGTGTCCAACTGCACAAGTCGCGCATTTTCGTGTCCAACTGCACAGGCCGCCCATTCTCGTGTCCATTGCACAGGTCACGCATTCCCGTGTCCGACTGCACAGGCCGCGCATTCTCGTGTCCAAATGCACAGACATCGCTTTTTCGTGTCCAACTGCACAGGCTGCCATTCTCGTGTCCTATTGTACAGGTCGCGCATTCTCGTGTCCAACTGCACAGGCGCGCATTCTCGTGTCCAACTGCACAGGCCATATATTCTCGTGTCCAACTGCACAGGCCATGCATTCTCGTGTCCAAATGCACAGGCATGCATTCTCGTGTCCAAATGCACAGGCCGCCCATTCTCGTGTCCAAATGCACAGGCCGCCCATTCTCGTGTCCAACTGCACATGCCGCCCATTCTCGTGTCCAATAGCTCAGGCCGCTAATTCTCTTGTCCAACTGCACAGGCCGCGCTTTCTCGTGTCCATCTGCACATGCCGCGCATTCTCGTGTCCAACTGCACAGGCCATGCATTCTCGTGTCCAAATGCACAGGCCGTGCATTCTCGTGTCCAAATGCACAGGCCGCCCATTCTCGTGTCCAACTGCACAAGTCGCGCATTTTCGTGTCCAACTGCACAGGCCGCCCATTCTCGTGTCCATTGAACAGGTCACGCATTCCCGTGTCCGACTGCACAGGCCGCCCATTCTCGTGTCCAACTGCACAGGCCGCTAATTCTTTTGTCCAACTGCACAGGCCGCGCATTCTCGTGTCCAAATGCACAGGCCGTGCATTCTCGTGTCCAAATGCACAGACCGCCCATTCTCGTGTCCAACTGCACAGGCCGCCCATTCTCGTGTCCAACTGCACATGCCGCGCATTCTCGTGTCCCACTGCACAGGCCATGCATTATCGTGTCCAACTGCACAGGCTGTGCATTCTCGTGTCCAAATGCACAGGCCGCCCATTCTCGTGTCCAACTGCACAGGCCATGCATTCTCGTGTCCAAATGCACAGGCCGTGCATTCTCGTGTCCAAATGCACAGGCCGTCCATTCTCGTGTCCAAATGCACAGGCCGCGCATTCTCGTGTCCAACAGCACATGCCGCACATTCACGTTTCCAACTGCACAGGCCATGCATTCTCGTGTCCAAATGCACAGGCCGTGCATTCTCGTGTCCAAATGCACAGGCCGCCCATTCTCGTGTCCAAATGCACAGGCCGCCCATTCTCGTGTCCAACTGCACAAGCCGCTAATTCTCTTGTCCAACTGCACAGGCCGCGCATTCTCGTGTCCAACTGCACATGCCGCGCATTCTTGTGTCCAACTGCACAGGCCATGCATTCTCGTGTCCTAATGCACAGGCCGTGCATTCTCGTGTCCAAATGCACAGGCCGTCCATTCTCGTGTCCAAATGCACAGGCCGCCCATTCTCGTGTCCAACTGCACAAGTCGCGCATTTTCGTATCCAACTGCACAGGCCGCCCATTCTCGTGTCCATTACACAAATCACGTATTCTCGTGTCCTACTGCACAGTTCGCGTATTCTCGTGTCCAACTGCACAGGCGCGCATTCTCGTGTCCATCTGCACTGGCCAAGGATTCTCGTGTCCAACTGCACAGGCCATGCATTCCCGTGTCCGACTACACAGGCCGCGCATTCTCGTGTCCAAATGCACAGACCTCGCTTTTTTGTGTCCAACTGCACAGGCTGCCCATTCTCGTGTCCTACTGTACAGGTCGCGCTTCTCGTGTCCAACTGCTCAGGCGCGCATTCTCGTGTCCAACTGCACAGGCCATATATTCTCGTGTCCAACTGCACAGGCCATGCATTCTCGTGTCCAAATGCACAAGTCGCGCATTCTCGTGTCCAAATGCACAGGCCGCCCATTCTCGTGTCCAACTGCACATGCCGCCCATTCTCGTGTCCAACTGCACAGGCCATGCATTCTCGTGTCCAAATGCACAGGCCGTGCATTCTCGTGTCCAAATGCACAGGCCGCCCATTCTCGTGTCCAACTGCACATGCCGCCCATTCTCGTGTCCAACTGCACAGGCCGCTAATTCTCTTGTCCAACTGCACAGGCCGCGCATTCTTGTGTCCAAATGCACAGACCTCGCTTTTTCGTGTCCAAATGCACAGGCCGCCCATTCTCGTGTCCAACTGCACAGGACATGCACTCTCGTGTCCAAATGCACAGGCCGTGCATTCTCGTGTCCAAATGCACAGGCCGTCCATTCTCGTGTCCAAATGCACAGGCCGCGCAATCTCGTGTCCAACAGCACATGCCGCGCATTCACGTGTCCAACTGCACAGGCCATGCATTCTCGTGTCCAACTGCACAGGCCGTGCATTCTCGTGTCCAACTGCACAGGCCGTGCATTCTCGCGTCCAAATGCACTGGTCGCCCATTCTCGTGTCCAACTGCACAGGCCGCCCATTCTCGTGTCCAACTGCACAAGTCGCGCATTTTCGTGTCCAACTGAACAGGCAGCCCATTCTCGTGTCCATTGCACAGGTCACGCATTCTCGTATCCAACTGCACAGGTCGCGTATTCTCGTGTCCAACTGCACAGACCATGGATTCTCGTGTCCAACTGCACGAGCCGCGCATTCTCGAGTCTAAATGCACAGGCCTCGCATTTTCGTGTCCAACACCACAGGCCATGGATTCTCGTGTCCAACTGCAAAGGACGCGCGTTCTCGTGTCCTACTGCACAAGTCGCGTATTTTTGTGTCCTACTGCACAGGTCGCGCATTCTCGTGTCCAACTACACAGGCCACTAATTCTCTTGTCCAACTGCACGGGCCGCGCATTCTCGTGTCCAACTGCACAGGCCATGCATTCTCGTGTCCAACTGCACAGGCCGTGCATTCTCGCGTCCAAATGCACTGGCCGCCAATTCTCGTGTCCAACTGCACAGGCCGCGCATTCTCGTCTCCAACTGCACAGGCCATGCATTCTCGTGTCCAACTGCACAGGCCGTGCATTCTTGTGTCCAAATGCACAGACCGCCCATTCTCGTGTCCAACTGCACAGGCCACCCATTCTCGTGTCCAACTGCACATGCCGCGCATTCTCGTGTCCAACTGCACAGGCCATGGATTCTCGTGTCCAACTGCACGAGCTGCGCATTCTCGAGTCTAAATGCACAGGCCGCGCATTCTCGTGTCCAACAGCACATGCCGCACATTCACGTTTCCAACTGCACAGGCCATGCATTCTCGTGTCCAAATGCACAGGCCGTGCATTCTCGTGTCCAAATGCACAGGCCGCCCATTCTCGTGTACAACTGCACAGGCCGCTAATTCTCTTGTCCAACTGCACAGGCCGCGCATTCTTGTGTCCAAATGCACAGACCTCGCTTTTTCGTGTCCAAATGCACAGGCCGCCCATTCTCGTGTCCAACTGCAAAGGCCATGCATTCTCGTGTCCAAATGCACAGGCCGTGCATTCTCGTGTCCAAATGCACAGGCCGTCCATTCTCGTGTCCAAATGCACAGGCCGCGCAATCTCGTGTCCAACAGCACATGCCGCGCATTCACGTGTCCAACTGCACAGGCCATGCATTCTCGTGTCCAACTGCACAGGCCTTGCATTCTCGTGTCCAACTGCACAGGCCGTGCATTCTCGCGTCCAAATGCACTGGTCGCCCATTCTCGTGTCCAACTGCACAGGCCGCCCATTCTCGTGTCCAACTGCACAAGTCGCGCATTTTCGTGTCCAACTGAACAGGCCGCCCATTCTCGTGTCCATTGCACAGGTCACGCATTCTCGTATCCAACTGCACAGGTCGCGTATTCTCGTGTCCAACTGCACAAACCATGGATTCTCGTGTCCAACTGCACGAGCCGCGCATTCTCGAGTCTAAATGCACAGGCCTCGCATTTTCGTGTCCAACACCACAGGCCATGGATTCTCGTGTCCAACTGCAAAAGACGCGCGTTCTCGTGTCCTACGCACAAGTCGCGTATTTTTGTGTCCTACTGCACGGGTAGCGCATTCTCGTGTCCAACTACACAGGCCACTAATTCTCTTGTCCAACTGCACGGGCCGCACATTCTCGTGTCCAACTGCACAGGCCATGCATTCTCGTGTCCAACTTCACAGGCCGTGCATTCTCGCGCCAAATGCACTGGCCGCCAATTCTCGTGTCCAACTGCACAGGCCGCGCATTCTCGTCTCCAACTGCACAGGCCATGCATTCTCGTGTCCAACTGCACAGGCCGTGCATCCTTGTGTCCAAATGCACAGACCGCCCATTCTCGTGTCCAACTGCACAGGCCACCCATTCTCGTGTCCAACTGCACATGCCGCGCATTCTCGTGTCCAACTGCACAGGCCATGCATTAACGTGTCCAACTGCACAGGCCGTGCATTCTCGTGTCCAAATGCACAAGCCGCCCATTCTCGTGTCCAACTGCACAGGCCACCCATTCTCGTGTCCAACTGCACATGCCGCGCATTCTCGTGTCCAAATGCACAGGCCATGCATTATCGTGTCCAAATGCACAGGCCGTGCATTCTCGTGTCCAAATGCACAGGCCGCCCATTCTCGTGTCCAAATGCACATGCCGCCCATTCTCGTGTCCAACTGCACAGGCCGCTAATTCTCTTGTCCAACTGCACAGGCCGCGCATTCTTGTGTCCAAATGCACAGACCTCGCTTTTTCGTGTCCAAATGCACAGGCCGCCCATTCTCGTGTCCAACTGCACAGGACATGCACTCTCGTGTCCAACTGCACAGGCGCGCATTCTCGTGTCCAAATGCACAGGCCGCCCATTCTCGTGTCCAAATGCACAGGCCGCCCATTCTCGTGTCCAACTGCACAGGCCGCTAATTCTCTTGTCCAACTGCACAGGCTGCGCATTCTCGTGTCCAACTGCACATGCCGCGCATTTACGTGTCCAACTGCACAGGCCATGCATTCTTGTGTCCAAATGCACAGGCCGTGCATCCTCGTGTCCAAATGCACAGGCCGCACATTCTCGTGTCCAACTGCACAAGTCGCGCATTTTCGTGTCCCACTGTACAGGCCGCCCATTCCGTGTCCATTGCACAGGTCACGCATTCCCGTGTCCGACTGCACAGGCCGCGCATTCTCGTGTCCAAATGCACAGACCTCGCTTTTTCGTGTCCAACTGCACAGGCTGCCCATTCTCGTGTCCTACTGTACAGGTCGCGCTTCTCGTGTCCAACTGCACAGGCGCGCATTCTCGTGTCCAACTGCACAGGCCATATATTCTCGTGTCCAACTGCACAGGCCATGCATTCTCGTGTCCAAATGCACAAGTCGCGCATTTTCGTGTCCAACTGCACAGGCCGCCCATTCTCGTGTCCATTGCACAGGTCACGCATTCCCGTGTCCGACTGCACAGGCCGCCCATTCTCATGTACAACTGCACAGGCCGCTAATTCTTTTGCCCAACTGCACAGGCCGCGCATTCTCGTGTCCAAATGCACAGGCCGTGCATTCTCGTGTCCAAATGCACAGACCGCCCATTCTCGTGTCCAACTGCACAGGCCGCTAATTCTCTTGTCCAACTGCACAGGCCGCGCATTCTCGTGTCCAAAAGCACATGCCGCGCATTCACGTGTCCAACTGCACAGGCCATGCATTCTCGTGGCCAAATGCACAGGCCGTGCATTCTCGTGTCCAAATGCACAGGCCGCCCATTCTCGTGTCCATATGCACAGGCCGCCCATTCTCGAGTCCAACTGCACAGGCCGCTAATTCTCTTGTCAAACTGCACAGGCCGCGCATTCTCGTGTCCAACTGCACATGCCGCGCATTTACGTGTCCAACTGCACAGGCCAAGCATTCTCGTGTCCAAATGCACAGGCCGTGCATTCTCGTGTCCAACAGCACATGCCGCGCATTCACGTGTCCAACTGCACAGGCCATGCATTCTCGTGTCCAAATGCACAGGCCATGCATTCTCGTGTCCAAATGCACAGGCCGCCTATTCTCGTGTCCAAATGCACAGGCCGCCCATTCTCGTGTCCAACTGCACATGCCGCCCATTCTCGTGTCCGACTGCACAGGCCGCTAATTCTCTTGTCCAACTGCACAGGCCGCGCATTCTCGTGTCCATCTGCACATGCCGCGCATTCTCGTGTCCAACTGCACAGGCCATGCATTCTCGTGTCCAAATGCACAGGCCGTGCATTCTCGTATCCAAATGCACAGGCCGCCCATTCTCGTGTCCAACTGCACATGCCGCCCATTCTCGTGTCCAACTGCACAGGCCATGCATTCTCGTGTCCAAATGCACAGGCCGTGCATTCTCGTGTCCAAATGCACAGGCCGCCCATTCTCGTGTCCAACTGCACATGCCGCCCATTCTCGTGTCCAACTGCACAGGCCGCTAATTCTCTTGTCCAACTGCACAGGCCGCGCATTCTTGTGTCCAAATGCACAGACCTCGCTTTTTCGTGTCCAAATGCACAGGCCGCCCATTCTCGTGTCCAACTGCACAGGACATGCACTCTCGTGTCCAAATGCACAGGCCGTGCATTCTCGTGTCCAAATGCACAGGCCGTCCATTCTCGTGTCCAAATGCACAGGCCGCGCAATCTCGTGTCCAACAGCACATGCCACCCATTCTCGTGTCCAACTGCACATGCCGCGCATTCTCGTGTCCAACTGCACAGGCCATGGATTCTCGTGTCCAACTGCACGAGCCGCGCATTCTCGAGTCTAAATGCACAGGCCTCGCATTTTCGTGTCCAACACCACAGGCCATGGATTCTCGTGTCCAACTGCAAAGGACGCGCGTTCTCGTGTCCTACTGCACAAGTCGCGTATTTTTGTGTCCTACTGCACATGCCGCCCATTCTCGTGTCCAACTGCACAGGCCGCTAATTCTCTTGTCCAACTGCACAGGCCGCGCATTCTTGTGTCCAAATGCACAGACCTCGCTTTTTCGTGTCCAAATGCACAGGCCGCCCATTCTCGTGTCCAACTGCAAAGGCCATGCATTCTCGTGTCCAAATGCACAGGCCGTGCATTCTCGTGTCCAAATGCACAGGCCGTCCATTCTCGTGTCCAAATGCACAGGCCGCGCAATCTCGTGTCCAACAGCACATGCCGCGCATTCACGTGTCCAACTGCTCAGGCCATGCATTCTCGTGTCCAACTGCACAGGCCGTGCATTCTCGTGTCCAACTGCACAGGCCGTGCATTCTCGCGTCCAAATGCACTGGTCGCCCATTCTCGTGTCCAACTGCACAGGCCGCCCATTCTCGTGTCCAACTGCACAAGTCGCGCATTTTCGTGTCCAACTGAACAGGCCGACAATTCTCGTGTCCATTGCACAGGTCACGCATTCTCGTATCCAACTGCACAGGTCGTGTATTCTCGTGTCCAACTGCACAAACCATGGATTCTCGTGTCCAACTGCACGAGCCGCGCATTCTCGAGTCTAAATGCACAGGCCTCGCATTTTCGTGTCCAACACCACAGGCCATGGATTCTCGTGTCCAACTGCAAAAGACGCGCGTTCTCGTGTCCTACGCACAAGTCGCGTATTTTTGTGTCCTACTGCACGGGTCGCGCATTCTCGTGTCCAACTACACAGGCCACTAATTCTCTTGTCCAACTGCACGGGCCGCACATTCTCGTGTCCAACTGCACAGGCCATGCATTCTCGTGTCCAACTTCACAGGCCGTGCATTCTCGCGTCTAAATGCACTGGCCGCCAATTCTCGTGTCCAACTGCACAGGCCGCGCATTCTCGTCTCCAACTGCACAGGCCATGCATTCTCGTGTCCAACTGCACAGGCCGTGCATCCTTGTGTCCAAATGCACAGACCGCCCATTCTCGTGTCCAACTGCACAGGCCACCCATTCTCGTGTCCAACTGCACATGCCGCGCATTCTCGTGTCCAACTGCACAGGCCATGCATTAACGTGTCCAACTGCACAGGCCGTGCATTCTCGTGTCCAAATGCACAAGCCGCCCATTCTCGTGTCCAACTGCACAGGCCACCCATTCTCGTGTCCAACTGCACATGCCGCGCATTCTCGTGTCCAAATGCACAGGCCATGCATTATCGTGTCCAACTGCACAGGCCGTGCATTCTCGTGTCTAAATGCACAAGCCGCCCATTCTCGTGCCCAACTGCACAGGCCATGCATTCTCGTGCCCAACTGCACAGGCCAAGCATTCTCGTGTCCAAATGCACAGGCCGTGCATTCTCGTGTCCAAATGCACAGGCCGCCCATTCTCGTGTCCAACAGCACATGCCGCGCATTCAGGTGTCCAACTGCACAGGCCATGCATTCTCGTGTCCAAATGCACAGGCCGTGCATTCTCGTGTCCAAATGCACAGGCCGCCCATTCTCGTGTCCAAATGCACAGGCCGCCCATTCTCGTGTCCAACTGCACAGGCCGCTAATTCTCTTGTCCAACTGCACAGGCTGCGCATTCTCGTGTCCAACTGCACATGCCGCGCATTTACGTGTCCAACTGCACAGGCCATGCATTCTTGTGTCCAAATGCACAGGCCGTGCATTCTCGTGTCCAAATGCACAGGCCGCCCATTCTCGTGTCCAACTGCACAAGTCGCGCATTTTCGTGTCCAACTGCACAGGCCGCCCATTCCGTGTCCATTGCACAGGTCACGCATTCCCGTGTCCGACTGCACAGACCGCCCATTCTCGTGTCCAACTGCACAGGCCGCCCATTCTCGTGTCCAACTGCACATGTCGCGCATTCTCGTGTCCAACTGCACAGGCCATGCATTATCGTGTCCAATTGCACAGGCAGTGCATTCTCCTGTCCAAATGCACAGGCCGCCCATTCTCGTGTCCAACTGCACAGGCAGCCCATTTTCGTGTCCAACTGCACAGGCCGCTAATTCTCTTGTCCAACTGCACAGGCCGCGCATTCTCGTGTCCAAATGCACAGGCCGCCCATTCTCGTGTCCAACTGCACAGGCCGCCCATTCTCGTGTCCAACTGCACAGGCCGCTAATTCTCTTGTCCAACTGCAAAGGCCGCGCATTCTCGTGTCCAACAGCTCATGCCGCGCATTCACGTTTCCAACTGCACAGGCCATGCA